>JAEIIJ010019991.1:0-133445 GCA_018904815.1 Drosophila ogumai | reverse complement strand
TTGGAACTCCCTGAAATATGCCCGGACATATAACAGACCCTCTTGACAATGGTCAATGACTGTAAAATCGTAGCTGTAAAATGGTAAGTATTACCCAATAACGCATAAAAATTGGAGACAATGACGCAGACAGCGAACGTGGCGGCGGCACCCACAACTGAAACTGAAACAAGTGCTATATCTATAACGCAGACACGGATGAGACACAAATTTCTGTGTCTTTCTCTGAGGGCGTGGTGGGAAGTCGGGGGGCTGCAGCGGAGAGTCAACAATAATAAAATATTTAGGGAACTGAGGGTGGGTGGTGGTGTGTGTGTGTGTGGAAAAAGCCCCGAAGAAAATGAAGTCATCTTGTGCAAATATGCCAACAAAGTCAAGTGTTAATTTGCGTGGGAAAACAATTTTGTAGTTCAGTTTTTCGGCATTCGGTTTCTTGGCCCCAAAAATGAGGCGGCTAAAAGTTCTTTTGATAATGAACATTGCCCCCCCCCCCCTCCCTTGTTAACCAGAATTCCTTGAAAGCAAAAGTGTGTAATTGAGGGGGGAGACAGGGAAGGTCTCCTCCAGCTGGGAGCGTGTGAAAGGTCAAAGTTTTGTCTCAACAACGTTTGCGATTAAAGGCTAATTTTGTGGAGCCAAATTAGAGAAAATCCCCGACCATTAAAAGCCGACTCTGGCTCTCCATTGCAAAACCAAAGCCAAGACCAAGCCAAGTCCCCCGCCCTCCCTGACAAAAGTTGACACCACAAAACATTAACTTTCAAGTACATCAAACATTTTGTTGGCTGTTATCTCAGCGCAGGCCCCACACAAAGGTGCCACCAACTTTTGGCCAGCCAAAACTGGGCCATCAAGGGGTTAAGGGAAGTGGAGGGGAGAATTGAAACTTTGTGCCTTGTTTCGTTGTTGGTTGTTCACCACCACCACCATCATCATCATCATCAACATCGTCAACGTTGTCGTTGTCTTTTGTTGTTATGCGAATGACATTTCCATGTAGTACAAAAGTTTCTCGACTGCTTCTCGTTTTTATTATTATTTTGCCTGTCCCAACGAAAGCAACTACAACAACTCGCAGTCAGTGTGTGTGGGAAAATGTATTTATTTTTATGATTGTTTAATGTTTTATTTTCCACGTATTTTCTAGCCCCCGAGAGACTCGCTCGGAAAGCAGTTTTGAGCCGAGCTGAAGTATATTTTTTAAAATGTTTTAATTAGTTCCGAATCGAACACATCATCGGTGGTTAGCTGCATCCATGGCTCCATGGCTATCTCTCAATATTCCCATTCGAATTAATCAAATCATCATCATCGCCGAACGCCACTCTCGATCCCTTTGATCTCATCTGACCACGGACCAAAAACATATTTCAATTAACGGGCCATGACCGCAGCAAAGAGCCACAAAGCCAAGTCCAAGGCGAAGGTGATCCCGAAGGCCGGTGCGGCGTCTTGCTCTTGGCATGGGTGTGTCCCAGTATGGGGGTCGGGTCTGTCTCTCTTTTTGTAACCCGTGTGTGTGTGTGGGGGGCATCAATCAAAGCCGCAGTTAATACACCGTAAAAATATGCTAGAAATAAGCCAAGGAATACGGAAAAAATAGTTCCTAAAAGGCTAAGCTCAAATATATTTATGAAAATTATTAAAGAACTCTTTTCAATTCAAATATTAATATTATTTCCAGTGTATTATGTGGCCACAAGTGAGTGATGCACTCACCGAAAGGGCCAGACATATCGACTCGACTCGACTCCAAGTTACCCAGTGAGTGATAAATCAAAGCTACAGACCAAGGAGAGGTTCCCTCGCCCTATGGGGGCGCCATTGGTGTGGTCCCTGTGCTCCAGCTCCAGCTCCAGCTCCAGCTCTAGCTCCAAGTGGAGGCAGGCTCCCTATGCCGCTGTGTTGCTTGATTTTCAATTTCATACGCACCGTTGGATGCATTTCCCTCACAGTGCTTGCCCAGAGCGGCAATTTATTGATTAACGCGTTTTGTTTTTCTCCTCTCACTCTCTCTCCCTCTTTGAGCCTCTTGCTGGGGCAATTTTCATCACATTTGGGCGAGCGCCGTAATTAAAATGTATTTTCTTCAATCATTTTCCGGAATCCCTTCAGCGGCAGAGCTGGGTGGTCATCTATGCCATGATGCTCCCCTCTAGCTATAGAGGCAGCTGTCGTCACCCAGACACCATCATCAATTTTACAAACCCCTTAAAAAAAAAACAACACAAAAAAAAAATAAAAAAAGAGTGTTAAAGCGCGAAAGGCAGCGGCAGAAGTTGGGCAATTTGTTTCGCTTTGTGTGTCTCTCGGAAAGGGGACAACAATGCCAGGTGAACGCTACTACACTTTTCGAGGCTCATTTGCAATTTTTTGTTAATTTTTCTCTTTTTCAGAGTTTCAGCCCGGCGATGCCTGGCGGCGATAACTCCGACGCAACAATGCAATAATTACAATTTATATTTGCAGATAGAAATCGCACATTAAGCAACGAAAATGCAAAAGGCAAACTGCAACCCATGGAAACCTGTCAACGTGTGCATTTTAACGCTTCGCCGACGATGAAGTGGGCCAAGTTGGCGTTAAACATTAAACGTTGAGCGTTAAGCCCTAACGTTAACGTTAATGGCCAACTTAAAGCAGCTGCTTCCAGTCTGCTGCCTCCAGCTGCTTTGGGCCTGGCCCTCTCTCAATCGACTTTGGTGGCCAACAAAAAAAAATGACAAATGTCCCAAAAAAATTAAGGGATCTGGGGGGAATAATACAAAGTTCAAGGGGACAGCAGACGGTGGCCGCAATCCTTTTGGTGTGGTCCTCCACTTTGCATATGCCAAAACGGCCAAAGATGAGCTGCAAGTGTATCCAGTTACACGCGCTTGACACCTGGTCCAGAGTCTGTCTGCCCAGCTCCAACTGCTGGCGACTGCCGAAAAAGATCAGAGGCAGGGAGTCAGAGAGATGCCTGATCCTGATCCTGCTTGGCCACGCGTGCGCCAGATCGAGTTTCCAAACAAAGCGAGAGAGAGAGAGAGCGAGCGGGCTGTTGGGGCCAAGGACCTCCTGCCAGGATATAGGAGAACAGCAGCAGCTTGGTCCGCGCCCTGGGTGGTCCACTCGGAGGATGCTGTTGATCATGATGACGTCGCCGCCGTTTGCTTTCGCTGGCAATGAAAGGCGCAGCAATATCGCTGGCTACCTCCTTGGCAATCGAAATCGCAGGCTCTGCAATAAATTAAAACAAGCGACTGGCAAGGACACTTCAATTAGGCCAGAGCGCCGTCTCAACGGCAGCTCCTGGCGCTTTGCTGTCCCGTTTTTCGGGTTCCAATCGCCATTAGCAATTAGCACAACATTAGCGCGGCTGACCTTTGACCTCGCTGCCACTCCCGCTGCGCCCGCCAAGTGTCCTGTCGCCCGTGTCCCGTGTCCCATGTCCTCTGGCCATTGTCCTTGTCCGCGAATGTCTCCTGTGAATACTGCCCTCGAAGGAGTGCCGTCCTCTGTGTTTTGTCACGCATTCATTCGCCAAATGGCCGGCAATAATTTGCGGTTGTCCCATTGTGTGTCCTTCGTTCCGCGTCGTCCTTCGCCGCTTTGCAGGCGCCGCCGCATATTTACATAATTGCCCATGTCTCAGTGTCTCTCGCACGCCATAACGCTATAAACACGGCCCAAAAGATATAGTCTCCGGTGCACAGGGGGTTTCCAGATACATATAGTCAACTTGATTTGTGTGTTTGTTTTCCGAAAGAGAGTTCCTTAAAGTTGCATAAATTTGAATTTTCGAGATGCCACCATATAATTTACGTTATTTTATGAGAGCTTGGAGATTTCCCAAGAAAATGAGTGCAAAACAAGAAAGAAAAACCGAACCCTTGAAGCTGGCAATTGGATCAGGAAAATTTATCAGGATTAGACCAAAAATGCATAAATTTTATTTGGAAAAGCTTTTCAGTGTTAGTTAGTTTTTATACGTCTAAATCGACTTGGCTGTTCATGCTGATAAATAATATATATGATTCCCGACAAATATAGGGTCGAAAATGAGTCTTTCGATGCATTTTGAGCTAATTTCTGCAATTAAAATCCCCAAGAAGGGTATAAAAATCGTATTGGGTTATGCATTTTACGCATTTATATTCTCTTTTGTATCAGGAAATTTCATACAGGTTTTATCTATAATATTTATAATGTCTATATAATGCAATACCCCTTTACCATTGACATCAGGATCAGTATTCCGCCAAGAAGAAATTTTTTTAATCACAAAAAACCCCTGAAATATTTCTTTTTAGATCTCATAATACAGATTTGACATCCCACAACTCACTGTGAGCTTTTCCAAATTGCATTCATAGGGAAATCAGCGAGAGTGGGTCACAATTAGATGACATTCCCCCGCTTCAATGAGCGGTAACTGCTTCGGTCTGGTTCGCTGATTGCCAGCATCCGGGCTCCGGGCTACCGGAGACTCGATGTGTCATCCCCATGATGCAATGAGGCAAGGAGTCTACGCCAATTGCCCTTCCCGTTGATTATCATCAATTGCGCGAAACACAGACACGGAATGAATTTGGATTTGGACAATGGACAATGGACAATGACAGTGCCGGGCAGTGATAAGCACAACGCCGCGGCAAGTGTGTCAGTGATGGATTACACTCACTTTCCCGACAAGTGGCGCTAAAATGCGTGAGAGGATGAGTCAACAGAGTCATCATTATATCAGTCGCCGAAATTATGTCATGTACTAAGGGAAAGTTAAAGCTCTCTTCCAAGGCAGAAACTTATATAAGTAATATCGTTCTTAGCTCTAAATATTCCCCAATATAAATCCAGGTTGAAGGTCTTTAAGTTGTATCTCCAACTCAAATATATATATTTTTCTCACTTTGTCGGCTGACATTAAAGGAGCAACAAGGCCCAAAAAAGGGTCGTAGATAACACCTAATTAGGGTGTAGAGGATCGTCGCCTGCGGACAAGGCGACTGACAACTTTAGCGCCACTTCTCCGGTCTCGATTCTACTCGGAGGATGAGGCTTATTAGTGCGGGTGGTCGAGGGTCCGACGAGATCGATTTGGGAATCCGCCTAAGAAGGGCCACGCCCCCGAGAGTTGGGCAGAGGGAAAGCCGGCACGGCACGGCACGCACGCAACCTGCGGCAGCTGCTACCTCAGCCTGTAGAATCAGCCATTCTCCTCCGAGTGGTTGGCATCTGAGTATCTTTGCACCGGGTCTAGGCTACACAGAATCGCTTCTGGCCATCAGTGATGCCCAGCAAGGGATTTTAGTTAAGTTTTTGTATATATTTAAAATAGAAATCATGAAGAAATAAATAGATTCCTATTTATTTTGTTAAAAAAAATGATATTTGCTTTTAAATTGTAAATTTTATACTTACTAATGAAAACATCGGAGTTATATATATTGGTTTGTATATTTTTAATAAAAAATATGGGACAAAAAATGTTTAAGATACAATCTATTACATTTCTCATTTATCTTACATGTCTAGTATTTAATGTCATAAGAAATCCTTAAAAAATTAAGCTAAAACAAAACAAAAATATATATAAAAAAAAAAAATTACGCTTTAATTATTACTTTATTTTGCAGTCTTTAAAAAAAAAAAAAAAAAATTCCTAAATCCTAAAATGTATCTAGAAAATAGCTAAGGTCTCATCCCAGCTGGCTACGCTTGTTTTTGGTCAGGGTGTCGCCGGCGATTCGATGCGTTTCCTTTGGCCAGCTCACTGGCCCAAGCTGAGATAATTACATGTTAATTCGTTAGCTCCTTTCCTTAAGCCGAGAGACAACGCAATCGAGTCGAAGAAGACCAAGGCGGCGGCTCCTTTCGAATCGAATCGAATGGGATCGAATGGATAATTAAGCAGTTGCCGGCAATGTGTGCGGCATTTAATTGGTGATCGAGATCGAGGGCTCTAAGGACACCGGCAGTCTCCAGTTCCGATAAGTAGCCGTCTGCGTCATGAGTCAAGGAGAAGTTAGACAAGTCAAAAGTCAGAGGCGGGAGTGACCGACCGACCGATCGACCGACCGATCGACCGACCTTGCGGTTAGGTAAATCACCTAGTCGGTGGAGCCATATTAATAACTTTAATTAAAAACGGGGCTCGGGCCCCGAAAGTGTGGGAACCAAATTATTCAAATCGCCGTAACTCCGCTCTGGGCCAAGTTGCTCCTTTGAAGCACCTCCTCGGAGAAGGTGAGCTCTCTCATATGCATATTTATTGCATTTTTTCTCGACGCGCCGGCAACGCCCCCAAAACGAATATTCACAATGGAATTTCAATTCCATTCGCGGCCGACTTGGACTTGGGAGTAGCAACAGCGCAGGATCAGCCTCGGACTGGATCCAACCCAGAATGCACATTCGATTCTCTCCCGCCTGCGATTCGCGGGAATAATTAAAATTTATATATGTTTTGGGTTCGCGGCGGTTCTCGGTTCTCGGATTTCGTTTTTTGTTTCTTTTTGTGTAGCCAGAGCTTCTAATTCGTTCGTTTCAACGGATTCGCTCCTCGTCTGGCGACGGCGGGCAATCACAAATCCATTTCACTTTCATAACTCATCGGATCCAGGCAATTTACATTGCCGGCTGTCACCGCTCTCCCCTGTCCCTTCCCGGAATCCGGAATCTGAAATCTGGAATCCTTTTTCACCATCATTTTCAGCTCTCTGCTCGTCCCGACAACAGAGTCACGTTGTGGAAGTTAACACGAATGCGTAACATTTAAATGGTTGTCAATTGGAAAATTGCAAAGTCCCTGCGCCATAAAAAACTACATTTTAAATTAATAATCACAAAGAGTAGCAGAAGCATTCAAAACAGCAGGAAAACGCTACAAGTGACACCGAAAGTTTTTACAATAAATTGAAAGAGCCTAAAACTTGTACATTGCACGACTCTTGCTTCAAGAATGTCAAGAAGCGAATTGTTTCTCATTCAAAGGTTCACATTTTAAGTGAAAAAATATATAAACTCTTCAAAATATGTATATCAGATACAGAAACAGGAACCCAAAAACACAACTCTTGCTTTAAAGCTTTCAAGAAGCGTAACATTTATCATTCAAATGTTAAAATTCAAGTTAAAAAAAATATATATACATATATAAACTCTTTATAATATATCATATCTGTTAGAATCTAATTCGCTACAATTTTCTTCGAGTGCACTCATTCGCTTTCTCTTTCTCAATGGCACTCTCCCATAATTGAGAGACAACGTGCGTGGCGGAAGATGGGCAAGGAAACAATGACACCGTCCCCCCATCCATTCCAGCGCCTGGCACGTCCGCAAAGTGGCGTTTCCACTGGTGTCCACTGTTCCGCTGGAAACACCGCCCCACTCCACGTCCAGTTCCACATCCACAGCCACATCCACATCCTCGTCGCGAATGCGAAACGCATTTGAAATGAGCTCAGAGGAGGAGCGGGCGTCAAAAAACAACAATTGCAAAATGAATATTCGAAATTGCAGTGATATATCATCGATGGATTGTTCCTCGCCCTCTGTTCGCGTCCCGCAACGGTGAATCGTGAAACGTTACGCAAATTTTCTGGCAGATTGTCATGTTTCTGATGGTTTGGCAAAATGATTGATTACTTTGTTCCTGTTCCCCGGAAACAGCGAACGAAAGGCTGCAAGTGGTGGTGGAAATGGCAGAGAGAGCGATGATGAAAGTGAAAAATCGGAAATGCAAAAGTGGGGAGAAAAGTGCAAGAGGAAAAACGACTGATTGATTGAAAGGGGTTTTCCTATATAGTGTATATGCGTGCGAAGCTCCAAGATGAACGCGCCCATCAATCCCCCTGACACTTTCATGATGGGCCATTTGTATTTCATTGCCTGAATTCAATCAAAATCAAGAAACAAAAGTGTAAATGGTTCAAGCAATAAACTATAGACCTGCGAAATGGGATTAATTTTAGTTAAAGAATACAATGATTTTTCATGATATTTTTTGGGCGGTACAGAGTGTGGCATATATTTTGTAGTAATGTTGTCCCTGGTTTTGAAAGCTCTACCATTTATACTTTTATAAAGTCCCAATTTTACTAATTGTTTACCATTAACTACCAACTTCTGACTAAAATTATAAAACTCTGCAAGGTTAAACAAAAAGTCCAGCTGAATCGAGTTGTCTGGGTCGGAGATGCCTTCTTGCAATTCTAAGTCAGAATTTCTTACAAACATTTTCGATTTAAATCAGTTGATATTTCAAAATCTCAACCATATATTTCCACATGACAAAAACGTAGTGCCGATGGACAAAAATATACAATTTCCAGTGGACAAGATCCTAAACCTGCGACGCATTTCGGTGCAGACGGAGAACATGGAGGAGCTGCCCAACTTCCTGCCGCGTCAACTCAGCGCTGACACAGCCAAGCGCCACGACAAGGGACCTCTGTCCAGGGGACGCTGGATGTCGGCAAGTGCAGTGGACCTGCCACCTCCCCAAAGATCGCCCATGTCCCAAGTGAATCGCCAACGGGAGCTGTACTCGACCAACCAATACATCATCGTATTGAAGACGGTGGTGGGCGTGATCGCGGTTTGCACTTTCCTTAGCATGATTTTCGTTGGTCACCTTGGCCAGAATGGAGAACAAGAGTCCAGCCCAAAGGTCCTGATCCTGCTGTGGAACGAGGACCCAGCCAAGATGCCCAGGAGACCAATGCACTCGGAGTGTGGCTGTGTGGTCACCACTGGCAAGAGGAATTTTGACAAGCCGTACGACGCCGTCGTCTTCAATGCAGATCTGCCCTACTCCCTCGAAGGTTTCAGCGAAATCAACCGCACTGCTGACTGTCTGTCGGTCTTCGCTGCCAGGAATCCCCTGAGCCTGGGCCAGGCTCCAGGCACCTGGCCCGTCAACGACTGGCCCTTCTTCAACCTGACCATGACCTATCGCCTGGACTCGCAACTGGTCTGGTCGGAGTACTACTTCTCCCTCACCCACACGGCCAGGAGGTTGAACTCGTTCCGTGCCCCCAGTGAGCACTTTGGCGACGATATGCCGGGTAGTAGAATCCAACTCCTGGAGAGTCACTTGCAAAGGAAGGATCGCCTGGCTTTGTATCTCATCTACGAGGTGGATGAGGCTAGCCTCCCTGAGAGCTTGTTCTTGGCGGAGCTGCGCAAATACGTAGACCTCGATGCCTTTGACAGCTGTGTGGGTCCCAACGAGTAAGTTAAGAGAAGCTCATCGTTCGAATACCTCGTAAACTCTCCACCCGCAGCTGCAATCACTACCACTTCCTGCTGATCTTTGATGCGACAGCCTGTCCAGACTATGTGCCACCCCAGATGTACACGGCCATGCATAACTTCATTGTGCCCGTCCTGATTGGAGGCGGAAACCTGACCAATCTAGTGCCGCCGCAGTCCTACATCAGCAGCCGCGACTTTTCGACGCCCAAGGATCTGGCGGAACATTTGAAGTACCTGGTGAAAACTCCGGAGGAGTACGAGCGCTATTTGTGGTGGCACTCGCTCTACAAGCTGCGCCGCAACTCGGTGCCCTACTGCCAGCTCTGCTCTCTCCTCAATCAGCCGAAGGAGGAGCGCCGCGTGGAGACCTCCTCGCTGATGAACTTTGCCGACTGGTGGACCAAATATCAGTGTCCCCCGAGAGTCACCTCCTTCCTGTGATGCGCCTTGTGAGATGCCCATTCTTCGTTTTCCAGAGTCCTCCCAATTATAATTACCAATGTTCGCAAATTGCCTTTGATCGGTGTGGTTCCGTTTAGTTGACTTGTTGAGTTCTGGGCTGTCTTCTTCTTGGGTTCCTCTTGGTCGACGGGGTTCTTGGGGTTTAATTCCGCGGAATTTCGGCGGCACTTCATTGACCTCGCCGACAACTCCGGGTTGCAGGGAGCCTTAATAAGTTATACTCTATCAAAAGGTTTGGGTTTAAATGGAGGTGGAAAGTGCTTACCTTACATTTTAAGTTTTCTAAAAAAATGTTATTCGAAATTTCATAAATATACTACAATTTTATCACATTTTTTATAATCTCATTTTGCTGCTTTTAAGAGCACACAAAATTCGGATTCTCGCAAAAACCCTGGCATAATTCCCTTTCAAAATTTTGGGTTATTTTCGCAAATGGCTTGGACTGGGCGTCGTCCCAAGGCTGGCAGGATGCCTCGCATGCCAACCCGTGCCAGGCAGCCCGGTATGCAGCCATATGGAACGGAAAAAGGTGAAATGGAAGGACGGAGGAGGACGGTGCAGCCGGCTATTGTCGCTCAAGTGGAGCCTTGTGCTGGTGGGAAAACTCGCAGGGACAGCCGTCAACGGCACTGGCACTGGGCATAGATAAAGCAAATATGTAGAACTTGTTCCCCATTGTGGACCATTCCAGATGGAGATGGAGGAGATGCCAACGAAGTGGAGTGGGCAGCTCCGGACGCGAACGAGTGGGCGACAAGACATGACAAGGCGGTGCCGTCCAGAAAATGTGGGATAAGGTGGAACATAGTGGTGGTGGTGGTGGGTCCAGGTGAGGTGCCAGGCGGGGCGGCTCACACAATGCACGAAAAACAAACAGAATTGTCATGGGAAATATTTCATGGGTGAGGAGTGAAGTGCCCAAGATGTGCTCCCCATTTCCCCTCAAATCTCGCATCTCTCTCCCGGCTCGGAATGTCTTTCAAAACGGTATCACGGGGCACAAAACACTTTTCTTCTCGCCACACACAACACAATATTTATAAGTTAAATGCTTCACTAAACAATAAGCCACAGCGGACAACTGGCTAGGAGTTGTGCACTGAGAGAAATTGGGGTGACATGGTCCTAAGTAGAAGCCTTAATAACATAAAACTTGGATTTAAGGAAAATTTTTTCTTTAAAGAACAATTTCTCTAGATAGGATTTCAATTATTTTTCACTAAATAATTTTTTATATATTATCCTATCCATTTTTTCTTACTCTGCATAATCCAAACTCGGACTGGGACATGGTAAAAAGGAGAAAAAAGTAAGTTGAAGGCGAGGCGATAATGAAACCAAAGACAAGCACATCGGACCAGGTCCAGAGGGCCTTGCCTTGGACCCTTCGGGTTGACAGGTTGTCCCTTGTTGCCCGATGACTCCCCACCAGCACTGCCTTCGAGTGCCCTGCTCTCCTGGATTCCCATTTCGGTTCTGGGAAGTTCTCTTCATCTCACTCCCTCTCGTGTTTGCCCATTCTGTTATCAACTATTACAATATTTTTGTTTAATTGACAAACAGGTTTATCATTAACATTTTTCTCACTCACAACTCCCAGCTCCAAGTCTGCGTTGGCGGCTGCCTCTCTGGAGTTTCTTGCTTTTTTTTTGGGAAAGCATTCCTGGAGTGGGGAAGCAGCGGCGCTTCAGTTGACGCTCCAACTGTTTTCCCACACTGATTTCTGATATTTCTGGACACCGTGAAGCAGCAGAGCAAACTGAACCACAATGGGATGATGTGAGAAGTGTACTAAATGGTCAATAAACAAGGGGAACCTTTCCTTTGCCAGGGGAATGTGTGACGACGTTGGGAAAAATCAATTGGGAATTGCAAGCCTTGTGGAGCAAATACAAATAGATCGTGGAAAAATTCCAGTATATTTCGTTTAATGAATTAATTGTTGTAAGGGGCTTTAACTTGTTATAATCACACATAAGTATGTGGAATTTTTAAGATTAAAGCTAACTGCTGGTAGGCGAAGCTTGTATACCAGGGACCGCAATCCATTGATTTTTAATATTTTGCATACTATTAATAATAATAATTTTATATTTATTTATTTACTCAAAGTTATTTTGAGCAAAAACATTAAAAAAAATATGATAATTTTTTTTTTAACACTAAAAAGATAATAACTACCTTTTTGCTTAAAATAATAATTATTATTCTTTGAGCGCATAAATAAATATGATATAAAATTATAATAAATATTATTGAAGCCTTATTTTTTCGCTCAACCTTGTAGTTAGCAGTAGATTTTAATTTGAAATATTTCACACATAGTATTCCTATTTTTAATCACAGCTTACTAATAATATTGTTCAATTTTAATGCAAAATGTTCCCTTTTTTAATCATCCTTCTAATTTTTCACCACTGTGCAAGCTTCGTTTCGGTCACACATCAAACTTTAACAACTCAATCACGACAAAGTGTCGCCAAAAAAATAAAAAAGAAAACAGAAGCGGCAGATAGAGTGCCCTCTATCTCTATCTAAATACTTTAAGAGGCCTTCTACTGCTATCCCTAGACCCAGCCTCGTAAACCACTAAGTGGCAGCCAAGTTTTTGGGATTAAAAAAAGAGCTTCTGGCCGAAAGACTTGTGCTCGGTCTGGGCTTGTTTGCTTTTGGCGCTGCCGTGAAAATGCATTTTCCCTTCGGCCCCTTTTTTACCAATTCAAAATTCCCTGTGTGTGTGCCCGTTTTCTCACCTGTGGCGGCGGCGGCGGCGGCGGCTGCTGTCGATGCTCGTTTTAATTTGTTTGTTTACATTTCGCTGCCCCACCTGCAACCTGCAGCAGCAGCAGCAGCAGCACTGGCGGCGGCGGCGGCAAAGTTTGTTCCCAGCTCGCAAATGTTTGGAAATAGACGGAACGGGAGGCTTGGTCCACGGGGAGATGGTGCTCCACCCGGCTGCTGCTGCTCCGTTGGGAGTACCGCGTGTGTTTTGGTGTTAACAACTCGGCACTTCATTAATTGAAGTTGAAAAAGTGCAGCTATAAAAAGACTATTAAGTTTCAGGCCCACAACAATGGAACAGATCGGAAGAGAATAGGAAACACTGGGAAAAAATAATTTAAATACGACATTTTCTAATAGGAGTAAGCCTTAAGTATATATTCCGGTCGGGAATTCAAAGTTGAAATTTGGAGCTTAAACCAAACAAATGGTTGGAAATTCTAACTTTAATCTTATAGTTTTAAATTACAGAATTGGTAATTCTAAAGCTAAATCATTATTAGCCTTAGCTTTTATTTTAATTATAAATGGTGAACATATTTTTAAAATTCCTAATTTTAAAGCCCGCTTTTAGGTTTAATTAATTACCAAGAACGTGTTTTTCTTCAAGTGCATCCCCAAGCAAAGAATCAAAGTAAACTTCGAGTGGCTGCAGTGTGCCCATCGAATGCACATAACATAAAATCTTCGACGCTGGAGGGAACTTTCCGAGTCTCTGAGTTCGCATTAGACGCAAATTTGATGGCTATTGAAAAGTTCAATGGTTTCCAGCGTCTCCGAAGAGTCTTTCTCCACCCCAAAATCCGAAAAGTGGCCCTCAATAGAGTGTGAGTCTTTGTTTACCCCATACTCACACTCTGCCCATGGAAGTGGAAGTGGAAGAGGGAATGGGAGACACATCAGAAATCTGGAAATATCTAGGGTAATCGAGAAACCTAATGTGAGCATATCACAATTAGGAATTTGGCAAGAGATTTTCCAATGCATATTTCCAAATATTTAATGGAGAAGCGTTGGGCAAGAGCCAGAACTTCAGGAGGGCCAAAAATCCCCAAACCCCCTTCCGATCCGATCGTCACACATAAATAGTTCATGGCAGTGGCCATAAAAATAAATCTATATGCAAATGTGACTTCAGCTTAGCATGCCACAACGTCAGAGAGGGTGAGCTTGAGCCTAGCCAAAAATAGTGAAGGTATTTCCAAATATTTCGAACTTAAGTTACCCTTTAAAAAAGGATTTTTATGGGGCATATATTATGAGGCTCTATACAATATATCTTTGTATTTACAAAATATCTTATAGATATACATAAGTATCTACAATATCTAAATCGAAATCAATACATAATATTTATAAAAAATAGAAAAACGTGGATTAATAGTGTCATAAAGCATCCATACTTTTTAAGCATTCAATACCCTGTACAAATAGTTGTATCCCAAGACAGTCAAGGACTCAGAAATCCCTGGCGCAGAGGCGTCTGCAGTTTAAAACCTCTCTCAGCAGCGACTTTGAATCTTTACAAAATGTGACAAGTTGCGGAATTATTTTTCGCAGAAGATGTTCTCCAACTCCAACTGCAACTGCAACTGCGACTCCGAATCCGAGTCGGACTTCGTTTAGTGCTGTTCTGCGTGCAGATGAGCTGAGATTGATAAGCGGCAAGGAAGACCATGGATCCGCCTCGAGCTTTGTGGCTCTGTTCAGCGTTCAGCAGAGATGCAAGTGCCTAGATAAGGCCAGCGATTTATGTGGAAGCTCCTGGGAGCTGGGAAGGCTGAGGTGCTGAGGTGCCCGCGATGACAACAGTAGCATCCATCCAGAGCAGGGAATGTGCCGGCAATTTAGAGGCGATTACAACCGGCAATGGCATTTTAAGTGGCCATTGTCAAGGTGCGATCTGTGGGCGCGTGATAAGCGCCAGCTCCCTGCCGTGTGGG
The DNA here is from genome assembly GCA_018904815.1 of Drosophila ogumai. Taxonomy (NCBI): domain Eukaryota; kingdom Metazoa; phylum Arthropoda; class Insecta; order Diptera; family Drosophilidae; genus Drosophila; species Drosophila ogumai. The sequence continues at coordinate 119,013 of JAEIIJ010019991.1, read as the reverse complement.
CGATCGATTCCCCAAGGTGTGGGAGGCCAGAGATGAACCTGAAAGACCTAGGAAACCTAGCAATAAAATTTGGGATTGGTTCCCGTAAAGATACATTTTATAGGGAAACCTCTGAGGACTATTTCCTAATTTGACAAAAATTTAAAACGGAGGCGAAACCGAGACTCTATTTCAGGATCAATCCTTGCACTTTTGACAACTTGGTCTCGGCGGTTCGATGGTCTTTGGCACATACGATGGATCCCTCTTCTGGGCCACCTCCTCGTTCCACAGCTTGTTGAGGTAGTTCTCCAGCTTGGCCACGATGTCCTCTTCGCCCTGCGAGCAACTGGCAAAGGCCGACCCGCTCTCCCCCTCGGAGGTGGAGGGGGAGGTGCCTTGGCACACGTTCGTGGCCTCGCTGCAGGAGTCGTGCTTGCAGTCGATGGGGCAGTGGTGGTTGTCCCAATCCTCTGACGGTTCCAAAGTCTCCTCATAGCTGCTGTCCTTGGCATGGACCGGCGGCTCCTCGACGCGATACCACTTCACCTTGTACGAATCCTGGCCACACTCCCCAAACTGCTCGCCGGTCAGCTGGTCGATGTTGCACTCGCAGATCAGGAACGGCGAGTTGCACTGCTGGCACCGCGGCAGGTTCACCTCGTGGTTGATGATGGGTCGCGGCAGCTTCCTCTTCATCTTGACATCCTCGGTGGTCATACGGGGAATCTGCAAGCCGCACATAATGCAGGCTTCCGGCAGATCCGTCCCCTCCGACAAGGTGATCTTCTGCATTGGCCGTTGGCCCGCTTTGGGATGGCCGGGAACCTCCTGCTTGGAGCAACCCTTGCACGGGCAGCCGGGCACCAGAAGCGGATCCGATCTGGCCGTCATCCGCTGGTACAAGGCCGTGTAGACCAGGTTGATCTGGCGCTCGTAGTGCTGGTGTGCCCAGAAGAAGGCCGCCTTGTAGTTGTCGAAGATGCGGGCGGTCTTGTAGGCGGCGTGCATCCACGCCTGCTTCTGGGTGTGCACTGCCATGGCGTCCACGATGGGGTTGCTGATAGTCACCGGCGGTTTGCCATGGTAGAAGGCCTTGAAGGCGCGCTTGATGATCGAGTAGGAGAGCATTGCCTCGACAGGCTCCATTTGGCACTTCAGTCGCAGCGCCTGGAGTAGATCCTCGCGATTGAGGTGCGTTCCTGGTGCCGGCTTTGGGGGGCAGTTGGTGCGCAGGCGCTCGTGATAGACGAAGGCGCGCTTGATGATCCCCCTGGCCATGCGGGACTTGCAGGTGCCAATGCCGCAGATCACCATTATCTGGGCCAGGCTCTTGGCTATGTCCTCCACATTGTCGTCGAACAGCTGGTAGGGATCCAGTTTCCGTTTGCAGTTGCAGCAGCAGCGAGTGAGAGCCGGCGAGGGAACTCCGGCCAGTTCCTGCAGCTTTCTGGCCTTTTCGAATTTTTCCATGTCAAATAGTAAAGGAAACTGCGAAAAATAAATACACCAACTGAATTTTGCACTTGCTTTTCTATAAATACATTAATTTCTATAAATTTAAGGGGAGAGAAAAGGCGGAGGTTACTTGTCTCTACAAACAAAACGTGTTTTTCTTGAGTAAATTAAAATAAAAAATATATTTTAAATTCCCCACAAAATCTGTTGGTCAGGTCGCTGAAATCAATCCATTCCCCCATTAATTGATCAATTTGTGAGCAAACATGACACAGTTTCCGAGTTCTCCACAGAGAATCCCCCAAAAAGTAAGATAAGAACTAATGCGATGATCAGGTTTACCATAATAGAACAATAATCGGTTTGTCCCAATATTTTCTCTGGCCTTTTAATTCGGTTATTTGAGCCAGTGGGTCTAGCTAGGATTACAAACCCTAGCCTGTGGGGTCACAAGAATGCAATGGGTCTGTCTCTCCCTCTCTGCAATTATGCTAAATAGATTGGGGCCGATCGGACTGACCATCGAAATAAATAAGAGAACCCCAAACACACGACAGACGACAGACCTAAATTGTTCAAATAAATTAAGTTGTAGCTTTCGAATGCCATGGAGAACGGAGAACGATCCAAGATCGGAGATCGGAGATCGGAGATCGGAGATGGTGTGGGGATTGGGGCAAGTAAATACGGGAATGGAAACGTTCAGAGGCCGCCGCCTGTTGCATTGTCATTTGATAAATTATGATATTTGATCAATTGTTCCGCTGCGGTGGCTGGAAGTGCCTTTGCCTCGTAGATGAAGACGTCTCTCCAGCCCGCATCCAGTTTGCCGAGTGAACTTTTGTCGGGTTTACATTGTAATGGCATCTGGCGGGGCAAACATGCAAACATCTCTAGTCAGGTCTGTCAGTCAGTCAGACAGTCCCACATCCATTCATCTGCATAATAGAATCTCCATTCAGAGGGGGGAGACGAGGTGGAGTTGCCTCTTTATTGTGGCTAATAGGCCTTTTGGCCGCTTTGTTGTTGTGCCGCCTTTGGTCACCACCAGGCGGCAGCCAGTGCTCCAGCAACACCATCTCCATCAGCATCTCTCTCTCCCTGGCACAGGCATTTCTATGTGGATTAATGAATGGCAGCAGTAACAGCTCCGGTGAAGCTCAGGCTGGAGGTGCTTGGGGATAAGTAGAAGGTGAGGCGCACACTGAGGAAAATTTACAGAAGCTAACAAGCTAATTAGAGTTCAAAGAGAGAGCCCAACAAATTGCAAAGTTATAAAATAATGTATAATGATATCCCCAAAAAATCTATGTAATTATTTAATACATTCTTTAAGGTCTAGAAAAACCAACTTTCATATACATTTTCCTCAGTGCCTTTTGGGGAAGACATGTGTTTACCTTTCATATAGACACACATAGCCCATGCCGGGTGCAGTCAACAGGCCCCTAATTATGTGTAAAGGTGTTGTGTGTTGTTCCTCCTGCCCCATCTCCCGCTCTCCTCTCTTCTTTTTTTGTCATCATCCATCTCTCGGAACTACAAGGGTTAATTAGTAGTGCAGGATTGTCGGCGGCACAAACGGACATCAATCGATATGGAGAACTTGCTACTGGCTACTGGGGAAGAGCTTCTGTTCTTGTGGCATACTGATTGCAAGTTATTGATTTTCCAGAGACACGGGGCAGGGGAACAGCTGCTGCTCCCCCCAAGAAATTCCAAATGTTTGACCATTTGCCATTTTACGAGCCTCGCGCTGTACCGAAATCGAATGCCCCGGAAAATGTCTAAACATTGTATACCAACAAGAGAAAACCGAGGGCGGCAACTCATCATAAAAGGCCAAAAGTGCAATAAAAATAAATTTAACACAACATTTGCTTTGGGCAGCCTCATCCTGCCTCATCCTTGTGTCACAGGACCCCAAACAATCCCGGGGACAGGCAAAATATTTTCAATAATAAATCTATTTGATGGCCTCCGGAGGCCAGGGAGTTTTTACGATCACAGCGATGACAGCAGGCGCAGTCATTAAAAATCTCACCGAAAGTTATGTCTCCGCGCATGATTAATCCTTGGGGATGTGTGTCTGGAGATATAGGCAGAGCAAAGACATATCGATGGATATGGTAATTAATTTCCACACACTTTTCCTTTTCGCTGCATTTGGAAAGTGCATCTGTGGCAACCAGGAGCAGCACTTGACCCTTGACCATCTGTGGTCATTGGTCGGCGTGGCGGGCTGTCAACTAATTTGTCCAGTTTGTGGTCCGTGTCAGGTGTTGTAAATATCGCATTTAATTGAACTGTCGCCCCCTGTCTGTGTGTGTCAAGTGTCCAGAGAAGGTCAAAAGACCTTCATATTTTGTAAAGCTAATGGAGTGGAAAGAAGAGGCCAAAAGGCTTCTATTTTTTTAGAAAAAAGATTATTTTAGATTATTAAGAAGTGGAATACTTATTTTAGTTGGAAAAATGCTATAATTATTATTTAAAATGTAGAATATAATCTTTTAAACTATTCCCAACTATACAAAGAAACCCAGATTGAAACAGAATTGTTAAACAAACAAAATCTCTTTTCCAATTCTCTAGAGATTCAAAGATACAACATCTGTCCCTCTCCTTCTCCTCAAAACTTTCCCCCTTTTCTGTATCCATATAAATCAGCGACTCCACTGAACAACATGCTTGTAATTGCTTAATTAGATTGCCACTAAAATTATAATTTGAGAAAAAGAGAGGCGGCATTTCCGTAAAGCTGAACCCGGCAGGGATTTCTCCAAGGGGAAGGGGAAAAGGACCTCTGCTGGAGGAGCAGCTGGCGCGTAAATCAGATTTGCTGACAGGGCTCGACTAATTTTAACCCTTGGCACTTGAGCCAAGGAGCTCTCTCCAGAACCGATCCCGCCGGAATGGAGTCGAAATTCGTTTGGCCCTTCAAGTGGCGACTGAACGCGTGCGTGGAGGACGCGTGCTAATGGGGCCAAAAGGTGCAGGATCAGGACCGGGATCAAAATCAGGGGATTAGAGCTGCAATCAGCGCAGCGGATTCGTTAATTTATGCGTGTCCTGCGCGAGTTCAGCTGCACCTTGGAACCTTTGTCCTTGGCAGACACCGAGCTGCGAGTGCGTCTGTGTCAAAGGACATGTGTTAAGGACGGCGACATGCCAACACACACATGACTGTGTTGACACACAAAAAGCACCGAAAATAATTTAAAGGATTTAAATAATAAATAAATAAAAAGAAATTTATTTAATTCAACTTTATCTGGAATGTATATAAATGCAGTCTGGGAGGATCAAGGAATATTTTTATCAAGACTTTTATTTTTGGAACCTCTTATCCTTTCCTATGAATAATATTATTTTAATTTAACAAATTGCTTAAAAAATATATCTTTTTAAACTGTTATATATTTAATATATACCTATTTTTTCAGCCATACATTTTAAATATCTAAGATATATATCCTTTCAAATTTCCCAAAAGACTATAGATAATTATCATCTTCACATAATTTATTTAAGATAACTTTTGTTCTTAGAAAAACCTATAGATATATTTTTCCCCCAGTGTAATAGGAAACATCACAGGGGCAGGGGGCAAGAGTCCTTCTTAAGGCAACATCTAAATGGTATTTATTGGTTTGCCAAGCCGGCGACGGCTGTCGAGCGCATCCTGTGCTAGCCGCGCGGCAAGGATTGAGTTACGCGATGGCGACACATTTGTAAACAGGCAGGCCGATTTACAGGACATGTCAGGGAAAGGGGAAGGGGACGCGTACTGTGACACGGGACTACCGGGGCAGAAGTCGTCGCCAGGAGCGGCGCGCTCCTTGTTTGCCAAGACATTAGGCAGGAACGGCAGCAGAAGCAGCAGCACAGGCAGCAGGAGGAGCGACAATAACAAAAACACCAGCCAGGACAACACACACCGCGTGTTTGCTGTCAGTCGAAGGATCACCTCGAGCCCAAACTCAAGATCCTCTGATTGACAATCGACAAATTTCTTTTGGCATTTATCAATGGAACCGCGGTGAGGACCCGCAAGGCTCTGGCTCTGTCCTTTCGACCGACAGACCGACCTCCTGTCGCGATGATGAATCGAGGAATCCATGTTTTTACACGCAACTTGACGGGGCCAACACCGGGATTTGGTTAAGTTAATATTGTTGATGATGTTTATGTTGCCTGCACTCCAGGCGATTAGAAAGAGATTTTTCAAAGCAAAAACTGGAGTGGGGAACTGGGAAAGGGTCCTGGAAGAGGTTGATAAATGATAGGAAATTAGGTTGAGAGCACTTAATTACAAGCCATCTATTATTCTTTTTTTTTATAAATATTTACAAAAGAATATTAATAAAAATCCCTTTTAAATATTATCAAATTTTCATTTACAATATCGGGAAGAACTATAGGTTGGCATTTTGATGTTTTTTTTTTTCTTGAAAATATTTAATTAAAATATGAAATGATATTTTTATATAAACTAAAATATAATTCCTTATTCTTTTTAGACGCTATCAACGTTCTTCTTGCAATTAAATCCTTTTAATTTTTTTAAATGATTAAAATTCCAATTAAAATTTAATTGGAATAAAAATCCTATTGAGTTTATCAGTACCTAACTGGGTGCCCTTTCAAATTCCCCATTCCTCTCACCAATACCTCCTATGACCTGGCAACACTTTTAACCCTTTTAAGCCTTAATAGCGCTAAAACTCCGGTGTGGTCACACTTTGTACGCTTAAAATTTAAATTTTCAGCCGAAAAAACACCGAAACAAGCTATAAATTCATGTTAATAACAGTTGCAACAGCAAAAGTACCCGAATGCCCAACGGCAACTGGCCATAAATATCGGCCAAATGGGTTGACAGTTGGCATGGAGGAGTTAACAAAAAAAAAGTGTATATATTTAAAGAGAGGAGGAACCCTTCCTTGCCGAAATGTAAACTCCCGAAATAGTCCAGAAATGTGATACGAATCAAGTGCCACGTGTCGCCCCCTCTTTGGTATTTAAACTCCTTTTTCTGAATTTTTTTTGCAAAGACAGTCCTCGGTTTTTCGGCTGCTCGAAACAGTTGTGTTTCGTCCGAAACTCAAGCCGAGCGACAGATGCGCGTGTCTCGGAATTGTGTGCTACACTTTCGCCTCGCGAGACGTCGGGTTTATCAGGGCCAACAAATCGTCCAGGGGGAGATTCCTCCTCTGCTCCCTCGGTGGAGGCGTGTGTCGAGGAGGCGGGTGCACATCTCGTTAAACCGCAACCGAGGGAGATTCGGATCTGGCCGTCAGGACATCTGTGATCAGGTTCCGTTGGCGGAGCGGCACCGGATCGGTGATCGCAGATCGCACGAGGTCGGAGGAGAGCGTGAAATGCAATTGCCATGGCCTAGCGGTTCTTGCAGCCCGTTACGCGAAATTGATGGGACCAGGAAAGGCTCGGTTCTCCTCGGTTCGTTGCTACCTGTCCAGGTACACTGGAGAAAACAACAGATCAAGACCTTTTTTTTTCTTATTTTTATAAATGATCAAAGAGACAAGAAATAAATAAATATTGTTTAAAAATTTGTTTGTATTTCCTTCCAACTGCAAATTAAAATTCAAATTTAATCCGCTTTTGTTCCCTTTATTTCTCAAAGTGCACAAGTAAGCAAAGTGTGTCCCCTTCAGAGAGATGTTCCAATTAAGATCAGTATGCCCAGATGTTGCTGCCCCAATCGACCTATTCCGATCCCGATCCACCGTGTGCTTGATGGACACAGGAATGTTCCGCTTAGCATCTCCCACAGCTGCGTGTCCTGCCGCCGCCGCATGGAATCTGCGAAAGTGGAAGTTTTTAGGTTTCCCCCCACACCCACGAGGACGTAATCGGATACTCCACCACTTGGCATGTGCCAAGGAAATGGACAGGCGAAGCGACAAGCACTTGAAAACCAAAACCAGAAGTGACCCAATAGCCACTTGAATTTCATTTAGTTTCGTTTCCAAAATGCAGCGCACACCTTGGACTCTCCTCCTCCTTCCCCTGGCCATTCAATCCCATTTCGATTCGGAGGAGGGTGTCAAAGGCCGTGTCGTTGGCTCGTGCAGCCTTTTTTCGACAGCCAAAAGGAATCCAAGACTCCCGTCGTCCCATGTCCTTCCGCGTGAACTGAACCCACAAGGTTGTGCGAGTCAATTTGTCAGCGAACGGGCATTGGAATTGAAAATTGCCGAGCAGCCAGCGATATGAATGGGACTCTTGGTAACTCGATACCAACGGCAGCTGACTGAGTGTCTGAATTGCAGCCTGCAAATAAAATATACAGGATACAAGATACACGGGGACTGGGTTTGGGTCTAGGGCGTTATTGCGCAATCTTTTGTGGCCATTTGAGTGACGGGAATAGCTTCGAGTCTCTCTCTTCCTAGGGAAAACTCATTTGGGAAGGTGAATAGAACTCTCAAAATAATATTAGAAAATGAAGCAACTTTAAATAAGCTGGGAGAAGGATATAAGGATGTGCCTTTGAAGCACCCTTCCTGTCACAACCAGCCTCAACCAGCACATAGACTTTATTTTAACATTATTTATGTTGTAGAAACTTCATCAATCCCCTCTCAAGGAATACTAATTCTTGGTTACCAAAGCCCCACGATAATCCTCCAATGGCTGCCACTCCTCCCTGTTGACCGATGGCAGTGACGGCTGCTCGATGCGCTGCAGGAACTTGGCCACGTTGACCCTGTCCTGGTTCAGCAGATGCGGTACAAACTCCTTGAGGACACCGAGGAAAGGTAAGTTCTTTGGAGCGGCTGTTGACACATCATCGTAAGCCGACTCCACAACATACAAGATACCAGCTCTGTGGAGAGCATTAACACTATGACGATTCTTGAGGAGATCCTTGTAAAAAATCTCCCCAAGACGGTGAGCCAAGTCGAGGAGCTGACGGAACTCCATGGTGCTCACGGCCCTGACACCATCATGGTTGACATCGGTCATGATTCGCTCGAATGGCAGCAGGCAGGTGTGCAGCATAGTCATCCCGTAGTTCACAGGATTAATGTCCATGGCCCGCTCCATGGAAGCTCGCATGATGTCCCCGAAGGCGGCATGGTACTGGAAGAAGTACAGCACATAATTTAGGAAAAGCTCTCGAAAACAATACCAACCTTGTCGTAATACTGCAGGATTTTACAGGCTCGCATGCTCGGAATCACATTGTAAGCCAACAGCTTGCAGTAGCTCGTGAGAATAAAACGCCTTTGCTGCAGCTCATCGAAGTTGGACTCCTTGACCAGGTCCTGGGGCTGCCCGCCGGCGAAGAGATGGTTCAGAACAAACGTCTCCAGCAAGTCAAACTCTTTAGCCGCCGGCTCATATCGAAGAGAGCGCACGAAGGAGCTGGGATTCTGGAGCAGTGGGTCAGCAAACACCACATACAGATCACAGATGGTGCCAAAGCTCTGGAAAGAGACCTAAAAGCGAAATATTTGACTGATCCTTAGACGGTTTTACTCACATCGTGGCCCAGCTTTGGATCTTCCTTGGCCACCAGGTGCAGGGCAATAGACAGATAGTCCTCCAGGTGTTTTTTCAGGGCAGCACAAGACTCCTCCAACTCCAGATCGCTGCGATTGTCATCCTCTCTCTTGACCCTCCGCAAATCCCAGTTTAGGCTGTAAAAACACACCTCCAGATACTGGGTGATGACCTCCGCCGGCAGGTTTTCTCGGGCCCTGCTCGGGGTCTGCTCGTGATCCTTGAGAACACGCTTCAAACTGGAGAGAACCGACGACGTCAGATGGAATTTACTGAGGTCAAAGTATCTGTACAGAGCCGAGATCAGGAGCAGCCAGCCCAACAGGGTGCGTGTCCGGCTCCTGGGACGGTTATGACCCGATGACGGAGCTGAAGCTTCCGGCGATGACAAGCCTGGAGTGCCGTACATCTGCTGCCATGTGCGCAGGCCCAACTTATAGTTAACCACCGTCGTGTTGATCAGCTCCTGGAGATGCTCCTTGACGAGGGGTATGCCCTTGAGATGCACCAGGCTCAGGGCTCCCATTCGCAGTACCAAGCTGTGGTCCTGTTTATACATAATGTGCTTTATCTGCTTAAGCAATTGATCCAGCTGATCTATGTTCTCCTCCTGCTGGTAGTAGTCCAGGTGAAAGTGCTGCGGCAGCTCCAGGAGATTCTCCATGTCCTGAGAACTAGACAAATGCTTCGACAGGAGCTGCGACAGAATGGGAGCCAGAATCTGTGTGGCTCGCAGCTGAGCTTCGGGCAATGGCGTCCTAATCAAGTCCTTGGTGTACCTGCCCGGCGGTATCTCCCCTGTAATGGCCTGCTTAACGCCGCGGCAAAGAATCTCAATGAGAGCGGAGGTCTCCTGAGGGCTCAGTCCCGACTCCTCCCGATCCTTCATTAGCATATCGACCATGGTTTCCCAGTCCAGAATCAGATCACAGATATCGATTAGGGAATCCACAATATAAGCAGCATGCTCATGCTTAACGTAGCGTACAAAGAAATCCAGCAAGCGATGGATTATCTGGGCGGAGGAAGCTCCACTCTGAGGATTTAGCCAGCGCAGCTTGAAGAGACCCGCGGCTGCAAGCGCCAAGCCACGATTGGCGGCAAACATCAGTTGATCCAGCAGCCGGCAATCTACGTCACTCAGGATTGTTGGCGAATACTGATAGAAATGGCTCAATAGGTTTAAGGCACTCTCCCCCAGTTCAGTCTCCCGCTCCACGCAGGTGAGCAGGATCAAGTCGCGGTACTCCATGGCTAGTTCCAGGGAAATTTCGCGAAGCTCTTGTTTGCCAAGAGTCAAATCTATGAGGCTCTCCAGGCAGAGCTTCCTCACATCGCCAAAGTTATCCCTCAGGCCCTCATAGAAGTAGCGCAGATGTTTGGACTCCAGATAGCCCTTGGGATATTCGACCATCCAGAGATTCAGCTCAGTGATGCAGAGCAGCCTTATACCGGTCACCACATCCAGGTGACGGGCCACAAAGAGGCAATCGAACATGCGCAGCCAGAGTCTCTTCAGGGGTGCATCTTTCTTGGCCACAGGGGGAAATTCATTCAAGGCTGTCATCATTTTAAGGCCTTTTAAAAATAAATAAAGATATAAATTATAAATTACAAATATATATCAATAATTTTGCTTTAGACTCACCTATCATGGTGCTGGTGTGGCGCATTGGACGCGTATTGGACTCGGAGCACGCCATCACAAAGCCCGTCACCTCAGAGAGGAAAACCTGATCGGAAATAATAGGCGTAACATGGACCAACTTGAGCAGACGTTGGACAAAGTCTCCGACCTTATGCTCAAAGTCCTGGGCAGTGTCCTTCATTATCAGTGGATAATAATTGCTCACCTACAAGAGATGTAATGATGTTTGGGTATCGAACCTAATCCCAGCTAGAACTTACCGATCGGAATTGTTCGGTGCTCGCCCCCAAGATGTTCCTGTAGACAAAGGGACGAGTGGTGCCCTTGGGAATCTCATAGTGACTGCCACTGGCCTCCACCACCAATTGCAGTATTTCAACCAGAGCGGCATTAGGATTTTTCACATACAGCTGAAGCCATTGGTTTGCCACGTCCTGAGGGGGGAAAATATACAAAATGTATGATATTCATATTTATTTTATATTTGGTAGCTTAGAAATTACCTCATGCTTTAGCTTATCATCCAGCACAGATTGCAGCAGTGACTTCTGGCCTTCATTTGGCTGTTCCTTTGCAATTTGAATGAGCTCTACGCTGTTTTCGGCACTGAAAATTAGCTCTTAATGCCAGTTATTGATCGATTTACATCATTATTTTCTTACTCAGATGACTGCTCGGCAACTTGTATTTCATTAAAATCCATTTTATAAACTTTTTCAGGTTTAATTGTTGTATTTCACAGGTGAAACGAATCACACAACTGGATAAAAACATGAAAAGTTCCAAAAAGACAGAAAGATGCTGCCAACTCAGGTCAAATAGTAACAGAATGCAAGCGTCAGACAGGGTTGCATGTGCTTTCGAGATGGAACTTAATTTTAGTTTTATTTTGGGATCAATTTTTAACCAGTTAAAAGAGTGCAGTAAAATATATTTCATAAAAAATCATTTTGAAAGCTTTTTCAGGTTTAATTGATTAAATTTTCAAGTAAAATTGCACAACTTTGCTGTCAAAGTTCCAAAAAGACAACAGAGGGACTGCCAACTCGAGTCAAACAGTGACAGAATGCTAACGTGAAACAGCGTTGCGCGGGCTTTCAAGATGGGCACATTTGGAGCACCTATCTAACTGCATCAATTCATTCAGATACATGTAGAAATCTCTGTCAGGATATTAACGTATTTAATAAAATCCCTACAAATTTCCCAGTAAACAAAAAAAAGTAACGCACATCTATTCGTGTACTTGCTGAATTTCTAGCCTGGTTGCTGGTTTCCCACATCTCCAGCCACAAAAATAAACGGAAATCAGGGCAAATAAAGCCGTCGTCGAGCAATATCGAGATCGGGTCAGGTAGCCGATCTTCGAGGGCACAAAACAATTAGCCAGGCCCACAAAATGATACACAAACAGAGCGCAAATTGGGCAGCCACTTGTGTGCGACCTCAAAGCGAAAGCGCCGCCAATCCAAGCGGCCTAACAAGGACCTCATAATCATCATCCCGCCGGAACGGCCAGAAATAAACACAAATATTGACGTTGACTATCGCACGCGATCTCCGCTCGCTCCTTCTCCTCTGAGAAGTTTTCTGGCAAAGATCACAGGCTGCGCCCGCTGGCCAATTCGGCCATTCGGCGGCGGTGATGACTTGGCAAGTTGGCAACTCGGAATTATTTCAATCTGCGCAGATGACGCGGCTCCTTTTGGGCGGCGTCGTCCTCGTCGGAGGCACGATAAAAAGCTGGCGATAACGTGTCTGATTCCCAGTGGATCAAGTGGGGAATATCTGGCGAGGTAAAGATAATTGGCCATCAAGATATAGGGGGCGTTCAAGTTCAAGTGAAAAAAGGTACAAAAATTATCATAATAAATGGTTTTTAAATATTTTAAATGGTTCAATTTATGAGATAAAAATCCTACATTTTTAAAATTGAATATTTAATCAAAAATATCAACGGTAAAGGGCACGTTTTAGCCTACTACTTCTCCTTAAAAAAAAATAATCCAACTTGTTATTCACTCGAAAGCAGAGGGCATTCCTGGAATCTCCCCGAATCTCTGTCTGGGAGTCCAGGCAAATATTGACGTTTGGTATTGAAAATTGGCGCACTCCAGAGTGAGTCGAGGCAGCTGCCATTGATTGAAAGATCAATCGAGATCGAGGAGATTGCGAATCCGATTCTGAATCCGAGGCGATCTCAGCTGCCGTAGGGTAATTGGAGTCCACCTACGGCCAGCCAGTCGTTCGGCTACCAATCTCATTTCATATTCAAAACGATGCCTCTTTTGCCGGCCATTGTCCATTGTGTTTGATTGCCCGAAATCTGACCTTCACCCTGTGCCTTGTGCGTTGTTCATTGTTGCCCTTTTGACGGACGAGGAGGCGAGGAATTAGCCGCTGTCCGCTGTCTATTCGGATTTCGGACAGCAGCTGCTGTGGCGCTCGTGCCCGGCTCCCTGCTCCTGACACTGATTCCCCCTCCTCTGTGGCATTGACGAAGACACCTGCCCTTGGTTTCATTAGTCTTTACTAGGGAAACTAGTTTTTGCAATTGCAGTATAAATTATATATTTTAAAAATTACTATTTAATAATGATGAATAGGATAAATTGACAATAATAACAGAATTTCATTTCAGTACTAATTTTTGTCACGTGTACAACTTCGCGAGCTTTTATTATTTTTGGAATTGTGAATAATGTATTATGTGACTCAAGGCACTTTTGGGGTTAAAAGGGTTAAGGTTTCTCTACTATTACTTATATACTTCTGGCCCCGAGTGCCCGCCATCTAAGTGACTGTAAAATTCCGCAGAGCCGCTCTCCTGGCGGCTGTTTTCGCCACTTTGTTGCAACTTTCGAGGAAATTTTGCCGACCGCCTAGATAAATTGTAACAAAATAAGGCGAGCAGCCGAGAAATCAAGCCAAGGATAAAGTTTAGCCAGGCAAAAGAGACGGGTTTAATGGAAAATGTAAAGCTTGTTTATACCAGAAGTTATTTACTTAAGGTTTCTTTTTGGGGAAACTCCTATTTTGATAGATTTTCCCAATCAAAATGTGAAATAATCCTTGGAATATTAATTAACCATGAACCAAATTTCAGTGGCCATTCACAAACAGAAAGATGTTTAAGCAGAGATAATAATGACATGGTGCTGTTATCAAACATGGACACGGTGAATCAGCTCGCCACGTCCAGATACTCCTCGTCGATGTCCTCATAATTGGGTCACTTGTTGTGTGTGGCAGCCACGGCCGAATGAACCACACAAATATGCCAGAACAATGACAGTTAACCATTCAAAGGGTAGGGGAGCAGCAGCAGCAGGAGCAGCAGGCAGGGGCAGAGGCAGAGGAGGTGGCCACATTGCACCGCATAATTAATCAAAGCGGCACGCGGCTGTGGGCGCCACAAAGCGAGCCGCCGACAATGCCAAACCCAGAACTCCGATCCGAAGCTGAAGCCGAAACCAAAGCCCCAACCCCAAGACCAAACCAGAGAGCTCTGGTAGAGAATCCCGCCCAGCACGTGAGCTGGATGTGGTCGGACCAAGGGCCTCGGATGAGGAGGTGCCGCATACAAATGAACGCCGCCCTCTTCCGCATTTAATAGAGAAGCCAGCGGATGTGGATACACAGTATTAAAGTCGATGTGGACGACACCCGCACAATCGGCGGGCCACGGATCATGTGGGTTGCCCACTTCCAGTCGCCAGTCCTCAGCCGCCGCCAGTCTCTGTCTGCATCCACGTCTGGCTTTCGGTCTCAGCTCCAGACAGAGTCTATCCGCGGCGCAGGAAAACCAGTTCGAAATTGCTTCATTCATAAATTGGCAAAGGCGTTTGGCCCCCGGATGGCTGATCACAGTGGTTTCAATAGCCGGGAACTAGTTTTAGGAAAAGATAAAACTAATCAAGGTGCTGATAATATATAATGATAATAAGAAGATGCATTGTAATTCTTATGATTTCGAGTTAACTAAACTCAGACTTAAATGAATAAAAACTAACAATTTCAAACTCGAAGCTTAACAATTACCAGACAAATATTTCCCTTGTTTATTCAACCAATTTCTCATGTTTACTTCTTGTTGGAACAAAGCTCTTTTGCCCCAACTAACTCCTTAGAGATGAGTCACGCCCTGGACCTGAAGCAACCAGCGATTACCTACTCCTCATCCTCAGCCAGCTCCTCCTCCTCCTCCTGTGGCCGCCTCTTCAACTCCAACAACTAACTGCTAATTGACACACCTCGACGATGGCATCACGTGCCCCATTGCCAGCCAAACCGAGGAGATGACTCATCCGCTGCAGAAGAGCACGTTGCCAAAACCCGCTTGCCTTAGCCATTTATGAATGGGAAGCCGGGTCTAAAAACTCTAAACTCCTCCGGGCTTCGGACTTGTGCGCTGGGTACTCCTCCATTCAACTCCAACTCGATTCAATTGCTTCTATGCGACGACGACGACGACGTCAAAAGTTGTTTGTTGTCTGGCTTCCACTTCGCCACTCCGCGATCTTTTCCGTCTGCGAGTTTTGCCTTAATAGTAAATCGTGTTTTGCATGCGCGAGTAGGTTGAGTTGCCCCTCAATACACACAAACATATATCTCTCTCTGTATTGTGGTGTAGGAGTTGTGGAAATCGAAATTTCATTCAGTTAGCTCATTCATTCATGAAAATGTGCTTGATTCAGTGGCTTGGCGAGTTGGATTACAGGGATTACGATATGATACAGGGGTTAAAAAACCCAGGGTATGGATATAGAAAGAGAGATATAGAAACAGAGAAGCTTAAATGCATTTCAACACGTCGATACGTTAGGGTTCTGGTTAAATGTTCGAAACGTTAATTGGGAAATTAGAGACGAAGCTCAAAGGAGGGTGTAGAATGTGAAAAAGGTTTTGAGAGCTTATAAACAACAAAAATTTCAGAGTATCATTAAGGAAATAAAGAAGGTAAATATAATATTAAATGTATAACATAAAATGTAATTATATGTAAACTCTTATTATATTAGTTAGTTTTTGAAAGGCTAATAAATCTAACAACTTAATTTGGAATTTAAAAATGCAAGAATTCAAAAAATGTTGTTCGGTCTGACATGGCTAATAAAGCGCGCCTGTTAATGCTGATCAAAAATATAAATGATTTATATAGTCGGAAATGAATCTTTCACTTATTTGCTAGCTTCTGACTAAAATTATAATATCCTTGGAAGGGTATTCTCCCTGAATGTACATTATACTAAGTATTCTAAGCTAAATAAATAAATAAGCCCTGATAAATATTCCAGAGAAGCAACAATTATAGGAATATATAACTCAATCTGCATTCTGCAATCTATTTCCAACAGCTGGAGATAGAAAAAGAGGGTTTCAAAGAGGGGAACCCTTGGTGGACCGCTAATCGGCTTAAATCAAATAGGAAAAGAATAGAAGAAACTGGAGCAGAAAGCTCTGCCTGCACAGCGTAACGAATTCCCTCGAATCTTCTCGGCTCCATACCCGAAACGAGACTTGCAATAAACCCAACATAATTCCCAAAAAACACACACCACCAGAGATTCCAGACCCCACAAGAAGGCGAGATGTCAACACTTTTACCGCACGGCAGCTGGGATTCTATGGAACTTGCACTGCGATGATCAAAAAGTGCATCCAATGTCCAGGTCCATGTCGGAGATCCATGGTTATGACCGCTCCGAAGCGCCGGAGAGGCAGCTGCCTTGTTAATGATGGTTTATGACTACTCCTCGTCGTCGTTGTCGTCGTCCCCGGTGACCATTTCTCAGGCCCATAACTCCGCGGTAACGATCCCGATTCCGATCCAGGGTCCAAGATTGATTGCCCCGTGTGGCAAGTGAAATTAAAAAAGTGTTAAGCCACAGTCAAAGTCCAAAAGGTGGTCCCTAATAAATCCCAGAACCTGCCTGACCGACACACCACCGGCCCTTTTAATGTCTTTATTTAGTGGAAAACAAAATCGGGGCGAGTGACAAGCCGCGGAGATAACACAGATACAGATGCAGAGCCGCGGAGAAAGAGAGTTTATGGTCAGCCTTAATTGAAACAGCAAGTTCCCAGTTGTCACACGGAGGCGGTCCACGGATCGGGGACCATTAGGCCGATAAAAGCGTCGGTCTGGCTGCACTTTAATCCCACAAAAATCCGCAGATGCACTTGGAAAAAAAGGAATTACTAAAAACTCTTTAAATTTTATGGGAAATATTTAACAAAGAATCTTTGCATAAGAAAACTTAAATTATATTGCACTTTTAGCCATATTTTATATCATAGAAATCCCATATAATTTGTATATTTTAAAAGTAAGTTCCTAATTTGTTCAAGTGATGGATACGGAACATGGCTTTGGATGCGGACTCGGATTTGGACAACCGACATGGACACGGTCGGTCGCCACCTTCGAGCCCTGTTAACTGGGCCTTAATCGGCGCGTTGCGTGCGACACTTGCCCAGCTCATTAATAAGAGTTTAAAGAGCGGCTCGGCTCGGGGATATGTCCCAGTCCAGAGAGGCAGGCACAGACCCCAAACAGAATCCAACGGTCCCCACATCTCGTTGTGAATAAATTAGACGGCGGTGGTCTTGGGTCTCCAAGCTGCGCTGCGATCTTTGCCGATCATTATGAGCCTTTGTGCATTATGGCTTCACTACTCTGGCTCATTCTTACAGGGTATGTGCGAGGTATATGCGAGGCATATTCGAACAAAACTTATTAGGTATGAAAGGGAACTATCTAAGGTTTCATATTGATAAATATCAATCTCTATATCTCTTAAAATATTTAAAATGTGTATATCTTGTTTTAGTATAACAACTTTTTAGACTAAAATATACGGATAAAATAAGTTTCACATCAATTAAATTATTTAAACATTTTTAAGAATGTTTAAAGTGAGGTTCAAAGGTATCCCATAGCCGAACTACCTTTGTACCTGTCCTCCTTCATTTCTTTTTATCTGTTCTTTCTTTTTTTCTCGTAGCTTGTTAGGCTCTGCCGGGCCGCAGAGAGCTCTCTTAATTTGGCCTGCAGTCTGTGGCTGTGGCTGGGCTTCTTTGATGTCTTCTTATTTTCGGGTTATCATTTTTTATTCGGTTATTAAGCGGAGACAGACCTGGACCACCTTCGTCGAACGGCAGACTCCGGACTCTGGCCGAACAACAGATGTGTGAAGCTCGCTGGGCAGGGTCAGAGTTGGGGGTGATAAAAACACACAGGCATATGGTGTGGTGTCACACACAGCAGATAAGACTTGGCCAACGAGAAACCCGTTTCTGGACAGCTCACCAATTGTCTCGATCGGTTTTCGGGAAACACTCGGGGAAATCCTCAAAAACTTTGCCGACGACGTTCAAATTTAACTCACATTTGACCCTGCCTTTCAACACAAACATGAATAAAAGTATTAAATATCCATATCCGCCCACAGGACAATCGTCGGGATAATACTTTCCCAATACATTTCCAAAAGAGTTATTAAAAAATTGTAGGAAATTCGCAGAGACTAAGACGGGAGCGGAAGAGCACACAAAAAGAGATTAGTCCACTTAGGGATTATTAGAAATTTCGCATCCTTTTGTGGGACACCAAAGAATGGCAAATGCCCGGTAGGAAATTAGTGGAAAAATGTGGCCCAAACAATAGGAGGCTGGACCTTGGGCGATTAAGGGATTACCCTGCATAATATTTCCAAAACAGAGCGAGACAGAAGCGAGGCGGGGCGGGCAGAAGATGTCAACATTGTTGCACCTGAACTTTAATGGAGCCGAAGCGGATGAAAGCTCCTCCAACCGCAGCAGTTGGTCAGGCCAAAGGTGGTGTCTCCACTTGCGGTCGACAGACAATTTAATGCACGAACGCAGGTACGGATTGGAATTTATGCAAATGATCCACAGCAGCAGCTGTCATCCGAAAGATCCACTCCACATCCAGATCCAGCGGTCGGTGTCACTGCAGTTGTTCGGTGTTCCCACGGAATCAAATCCAAAAGTCATTACGATCACTTGCCCGGCGAGTGCCCGGAGTGCCACTAATCCCCCAGATGCAACACCCGTCACGGCATTCCTCCACTCGAAAAGCTATGGGAATCGGTATTGGAATCGGGATCGGACCAGGGCTCCCAAGTGGATGTCTCAATTTCGTGTGGGCGCTTTCAGGTGTCATTGGTTGAGGGGAAAAGACACACACACACACAAAAAAGAAAAGCCAGAATGAAAATCCGTTTCGCTTTTGAAAAGCGCGATCAAAGAACCCCAAAAAAGAGGAAAGCTCTGTGGGAAAACGCTTCTGGTCCGCTGCTCCGCACTTTCCATAACAACAGAAGCTGGGATTCTGTTCGGTTCGATCGAGAAAAAATAAAGAGAAATGCTCGCTTTTTGGGTAAATATTTGGACATTTATGGGAGTTTCATACGAATTTATGGAGGATCAAGAAAAGCTGAGCTGCAATTTGTTCGAAATTTCTTTCTCGACTGCGATTGTGCCTGGGAACCGAGAGATATCGCTGATATAGGGGACTCTGCCTAAGTTGCTTAAACTAGAGATCATGAGGGCAAAGCAGATTTCCAGCTCACACAATAGCCCACAGAGATACGTACGTACGATCTACTAATTATGCTAAGCACTTTATATGCTTTTGCAGATCTGCGGCGCCTTAAGCGGTCTTTCAGCGCTGTCTCTCAGAGTTTAACTTTGCCTCAACTACGGGCAATGCATTTCCTTCGGTAGAGATCAAACGGAGACAATGCGGCTTAGGGAGACAACACGCACGGCTTGGGAGAAGGACCCGAGCGAGATCTGGGACAATTTTGTGGTTAAAGCGGGCTCAGCAGCTCTGTCCGAGTAATTGCCATCAATTTCTGGGCCGGCTCACGCACCTGAATTAGAGCACGAAACAGTTAATTGTCCTTTGTTTGTTTGTGCCGCTTTGCCGCTGCGGATTATCCTCCAAAAAGGATGATCGGTCGATCCCAAGGATCACGCCTAGAGATGCTTTTTACAAAAACTTCTGCTTCTTTCTTCCAGCAGATGGAATCCTTGGGAACTCTGTGCCCAAAGGACATCTTGCAGCGCCATTAATGCAATTGTTTGAATTGGTCCTTCCGGGGCTTAGTCCTAAACAGATTTGCATAATTTAAGGGCCCCGATCTTGGTTCTTGACCACGTGGTCGAGTTCGTTTCGGCCTCCTCTAATTGCCCTTTCAGTGTCCGAAACAATTTTCGGTTTCGGTGATCTGATCGGCTCGGCTTGTTTGGAAGTTCGGCGTTCGGTGATCGGTGATCACTTTGATCCAGCCTAACAACATAATTGAAGCTCCTGACTCTGACTGACAGACGGCGGCGCCTTCAGTGATCGTTGATCAAGTGGCGATCCCCGAACCCAAGACGCTGACCCAAAGCTAATTGTTTTGTGCCCCCACTAACGATGATCATCGTAAAGGCACTGAAAAAAAAAATAATAATAAATAAAAAATACTTTTTTTGTATAAAGTTATAGTTCTTATATATTTTTTAAACATTATTATCTCTTAGAAATTAATTTGTTGATTAAATTTTTTTTTTCTTTATCTTTCACAGAAAAGATTGGGAAATTAGTAGAACAAGAAAGCTTCCTATTTCTTCGTTTACCTGCATTTTTCTTAGCATTCACAAAATCTCTTCGATTTTCTAACATGAATATCTAATTTTTCCAAGTGTGCTTGAACCGATCTATCTGACCAAATTACATGATTCAGTTTTCAACTACTCAGCACTCCCAGGATCCTGGTGATCCCTTCCGATTTCGCTCCTCTCTCTCTCTCTCCCCGTATGTGACTCTGATGATGATGTATTGCTGTGGCCGTGGCCCTCGAGGATCGTTTGTCGGCACGCCCTGGCCAAGAAATCGGCGACGCCCGCACCTCTCTAGTGGGCGTTTTGACGACTCTCTTCGCTTTTTTTTTTTTTTTTGGTGCCTTCTTCAAATCCAAGTCCCCGCGATTGCAGTTCCTTGCTTGGCGCTTGGCCCGAGGCAAAAATAAAAGGAATCGCTGGCAAACTGTGATAATTACACATTAATTGTTTAATTCGAGGCGATTGTTTCGCTCCATTCATCCATCTCCGACGAGTCGTCGCTGTGTGAGGCTCGGTTCGCTGCTCAAAACCCACTCTTAGGGTTCGTGGGAGTGTTTTGGGTTGGGTTAATCACTAATTAAGCAGCCATGAAATTCCCCAGCACGCATAAATCAGTCGCAGCAGTCAGCAGTCAGCAGTCGGAGCCCGGTGGTGGTCTTCCCTCTTCTTCGATTCGACTCGACGCCCACACCGCGTTGCGACTGAAGGCGAGTCCTTTGTTCCAGGATGGCCTCACTTTTTGGGCCTTCGATTGGCCTCCTCTTATCATGTGAGGGGTAATGAAAATAGTTTTCATGACTTTGTGACGCATACTCAGGGAATGCTTGCTTATCGATGGAGAGGAATTTCGGCTAGGTAGGCAGGCAGTGCTAAGTGCAAGGTCAGGTAGGATCCCAAGGAATTCTGGAGAATTCTGAAATAATCAATGGATGTTTCATGAAAAAGTTGCAATTGTTTTAAACAAATTTATGAGTCTTAAATCTTTCTGAGCTCTATCCAGGTTTAGAGCTATAATCTTTTCTAAATAAAAACATAAATATTTGGCTTTAACACAAAGATTCCCTCTACGAATTTCTATTTCAATTTATTTAAGGCCACTTTTGCTCGTTGTCGTCGCTGCTGTCAAAGCAACCGCAAAAGGCAACCGCAGAAATCTATTTGGCAACTCTGGTTCGGGATTGCCAACAGTTTGTTCGGGGTTTGGGGTTGGGGAATTAAGATTTTGCAGCCTTTAAGCTTTAAGTTGGTTGGACTTTATCGGCGCGGGAACAACTTGAATTTTCCACTTCACACTCCCCTTTGCTTAATTAAGTTTTCACACCTTCTGCAGTTGAAGGCAGCTCGCTCAGGTGGGCAGGCAACCCTGTCCCAAAAACCCGGGGGAACTGTTTAATTGTGCGATTCATTTTTGACCTGTCGGAAGTGCAGTCTCCCTCCGCTTTCCGCGGAAAAGTTTTAATTTCTCACTTGTCTCTCTTGGCACTCGCTAAAGCCGAGAGGAGAAGAAGAAAATAAAAAGTGGGAAACTTCGTCGCTCAGGTGCAGTGCGCTGGCCTGACAAAATAATTAATTGCAGTGTCGCTCCTTAGTTCTGTCGACAATTTGTCTTTGAATCTAATTCTCTTTGTCTCAGAAGCCTCCCTCCCCGCCCTACTTAATTGCACTTAAGCCCGGACAGAGAATATTTGAGTTTGAGAATTCCTGCCATCAATCAGGGCAAATCAAATCGAAATGTTTATTGCAATTTCGATGCACTTCCGAACTCTCCGGCTCGTAAAAAACAATTTTTGACGGTGGGCACAGCACAAAAAATAGAGTCATAAAACGAATACCTGCAGCAGGTAACAAAATCCCAACCTGAGGGCAAGAGCCGAGATTCCTCTTCTTTTTATGCCTGCCTTTTCTGGCTCTGTCTCTGCTTTGGTTTTGGTTTTGGTTTCTGTCTCCGCTCATAATTGCGGCAGGGCATAAATATTTTGATCATATTTCACGGCTCACTGATGACCGAGAAAGTGGGGGAAGAAGGTATCCGAGGGCCGGAGAGATAATGATCTAGTCATTGCCCATCTCTCGGGGACTCCTAACTGTTTCCTCCAGCTCCAGCGTGTCATTTGTCGCCTCTTCTCGGGTTCTCACACTTTCCATCGTAAATCTCGGTAGGTTGGTGGCCACGTTTTGCATCACCCAGCCGGAGTATCCGAGTATCAATGTATCTCTGGGTAAATACCTCTTATCGGTGTTTGCTCATCAAATCCTCCCTCTCTCCCCGATCCAGTCATCATCGCCACCGAGTTGACATCTCAATTTACTTCCACGAATTACGGCTACGTCGGTAGCACGTAGAGTAGCCCAATAATAATAACTTGGAGGAAGTGCATTAACAGTTATGTCAGTGATGGGTTTTATACGGAAATTGTGGCCTCCGGCAAAAGGAAGCAATGCGAGATGGTGTGAGGATTAGGAAGGGTGTAATGCATAATTAGCCAGCAAGTGTTTGGGTTTTTTAGAAGAGAGAAGAACGGCTCAGGTTCTGATTCAAGGAAATATTTACATTTCAGGACATGTCGACTATAAAAAATGGGAAACTCTGCCTGAAGACTCCCATTCTTATTATTTGAAACCACTTTTAGCTTCAAAAATGAACTATTAAAACTATCTACAGCAAGTGTTGTTGAACCTTTCGTTGGAAAAGCATGCAATATATTTTCAAAAGAAAATTAATTAAACTTCTGCAAGCACTCGCTCGGTGTTAATGGACTTCAAAACCCTATAAATGCTGAAAACATAATGAGGGCTGCCCGGGACGCCGGCAAAACGACTTTTCCTCAGCACAAACATGCGAAAAGTTCTTAGTTCCTAGGAAAAGTGTAGCCCCTGCGAGGAGAGCATGCAATTCCTAGGCATTGAAGCGTGCCTCTAATAGGTGTCTTAAATATGCACCTGGACTTCGAGTTGGACTTGGACTTGGACTTGGACCCGCTGAGCGCTGTGCTCGAGCATTGATAGAATTGTTTAAAGAAAACCCAATTAACTCGGGACATGATGATCATGATGATGGAGGTATTGGGAAGAAGCGAGGTGTGACCACGGGCCAAGATGTCGTACTAAGAGAGAACTCTTCCCGAAAGCGTCGGTTGCTCTAGTTGATTATATAGTATGGCGCCGACTATGTTATAACCGCACACAGGAAAGCACGCTGAGAGAAAATCCCTAGACAACTTGTACTAACAGAAACGTAAAAAAGAATCCTTTTTAGAGCAAAACAGAACATACTTTTCTCTCTTGATTTTTTTAAAGAAACAAAATAGTCAAATTAAGCTACTTTTTAGCATCCCGCTTAAATCGTGCAAATCGTTTTTAATAATTTTCTCCATGTGTACACATTACTCGCATATAAAACGCTGTACTAGCTGTACTAACACCACTAATGATGATTGTGTTCGTTGTTTGTTCGCTGCTCTCCTCGCTGTTAGTTGTGCTTTGTAAGCGTGTTCGTTACGCTTGGCAGTGTGTTGCATCAACCGACATCGGCTTTGGATCCAAGTTAATGTTAATGTCGCGTTCCAGAAATGATAATGATAATGATGGCAGACGAGCGAGCGAGCTTTCCTCCCAGAAAGCCAGAGGAGTGCAGCGTCATCGCTTGGTAGCCAGCGGCGAAACAGTTGAGTTGACAACAATTGTGCTGCTCCAGAAAACAAACAGCCTGCCATATATAAAGTTATTACAACTCCGTGTACTCCATACTCCGCGGTGTTCTGTATTTATTTTTCTTGCCAACTCCACCCGCTTTTAATTGGAAACAGTTTCCCAAAACACCCTTTCGGATCTCGGAAAAGTCGTCAAGGCCCAAGTCAAGAAGTCTAATTACCAAAAGTCATTCCGTTTGCCAGCCGCTGGTGCCCCCTTCTTTCTCACTGATTTACATTTTTGACATAAACTTTTGTTCAACTAAAAAGCCAACAACAGCAAACGGCGAGAAAAAACGGAAAAAACAGAGCCAAGAGGGGGGAAAAATAAAAATAGCAAAGTCATTTAATTGCGAAAACGCGTTTTAATTGCTTCTGGGCACTGGGAGTTCTCCGTCGGAATGG
Organism: Drosophila ogumai; assembly: GCA_018904815.1. NCBI lineage: Eukaryota > Metazoa > Arthropoda > Insecta > Diptera > Drosophilidae > Drosophila > Drosophila ogumai. The sequence continues at coordinate 94,665 of JAEIIJ010019991.1, read as the reverse complement.
GAATCGGAATGGGAATCCAACTGTTATAGTTGGTATTTTAACCTCTTTGCCAGTTCCCAGCCCAGGCCGCGTTAAGACATCTTGCCAAAAAGTGTGGGGCAAAAATGAAATAAAAAGTACAGACCAAAAATGCCTCATAATTTCATTAGGCAAAGTTACACTCCAGTAACGCGGCCGACATTCGAGGGAATTTATTTCTCTATCTGGCCACTTGGCTTGCTTATCTCGGAGTCGGAGGCCAGAGGCAGGAAAAGCCGTCAAAATTGGTGACCCCGACAATTATACGCTAGGGTGACCCCAGCTTAGGCAAGTCACTTTGCCACAACAACGTTGAAATAGAAATACGATGAGAGTTACACAAAACTTATGTCAGGATTAGCCAGAATTTATTTCAAGTTTTATTTTCTCTTTCCTTTTTTCAGGTGACTAATTAAATATTATTAATATTGTGTATTTCTATAATTATGGTTTAATTATGGCTTCAGCCATAATTGAACCATTAGCACATGTTAATTATTTGCAATTCACAAAACAAATTACTTTTAAATAAATTTGCCGGCAGACATCATAATTTGTGGTTTAAATAAACAAAATTTATGAGAAACATGAAACAATCTATATATATTACAAGGATTTAACTTGTTACAGATATATTACTCCCCTTTAAACCCAGACAAGCCAATTCTTTCGGCTATATAAATTAAAATCAATTATTGCCACAGATCTAAGCCATGAGAAAAAAAAAGCCCAGCTCTTGGCCAGTTCCTTAGCCCCATGGAGTGGGCTTGGCTCTCGGTTTCGAAAGGGGATTCCGGAGTGTGTGGTGCAGACCCATAAATCGAGCCAAGTTGTCATGGCCGTGGGGCAAAGTTTTGGACATTGATTGCCAGCTTCTGCATATTTTCCCACAGTGCAAACTGATCGAAAAGTGAAAGAAACTGGGACCTGCTTCAGTTACAGGATTCGAACCTAAAAATACCCCTTAAAAATATCTTTTAAAAAGGATCTACATATTTTCCTTTAATAAAAACCATTCAAGGATCCTTATAAGTTGCTTTATCTAAATAAATTCAATTCAGCTAAGTCCACATTCAGCTCAACATGCCCCACCTAAAACAAGGGTTATGCGAAATAAAAAGTTATTAAATGCAGCCGGCGGAGGAGGCGGCGGCCAAGGAGTGGGAGCCTGTGTGGCAGCCACCACCTGTGACATGAAGTGGAGCATGGAGTGAGGAGAATGGAGCCTGGATCATGGATCTCTCGGGGCGTGGGGGCCTGGAACGTGGGGCTTAGACGCAGACAGACGCACGGCAATTACGCTTCTCTAAACAGCTGAGGACCAATCGGAATGGCACTGCAGTCGGACCAGGGACAGGAGCAGGAGCTGGAGGAGCAGAAATTAAAATTACACCCGCGGGCCAGCCAATACCATGGACGTGGCTTCTAAAATTATAAATACAACAATGCAAAGCCGAGCTGCGGAGCTTGAAACCAAGCGCATACCCAAACCGATCCGATCCAATCCAATCCCGGCGATGCCATGCCATGGGAATTACACTAATTTAAAGTAATTGGCTATAGTTTTTCACTTGGCATTTAAATACGAGTGTGTGTCCAGGCTCCAGGTCCGCGTCCAGGTCCAAACCCAAACCCAAACCCGAGTCCAGGCCCAGTGTCCATTCCCGTCCGCAATTTTAATCGATTTGCGTATATGGCGAATGGAGGACTATTAAAAAAAGACCAGAAGAGACTGAAAGCAGCCAACCCAGAGCCGAAAATGAGACTGAGGCCAACCTGAAGCGTACCCAAAAGTGGGCGTTGCCCCAAACTGAATGGGAAAATGAGTGAGTTCTGAGCCCAGGAGTTTGTGAATCGAGGATTGCGGATTGCGGAGATGACGACGTCGCATTCCAAGTAGCGCACATATGCTGCACCACATTGCCTTTCGCCTTGGATTCCACCACCGGGAGCTGGAGCAGCCCTGGAGCCCTTTTGCTCTGTGGAGCCTTCAAAGCAAAACTAATTAAAAGTGCCCCGAAAACAAAACAAAACACGGGAGGGCAGTCAGGATTAGCCTAAGCCGAACCACAACTGAGAATACCCTTGCCGCAATTTATGAAACTATGCAGATTTTAGGGGATACTGATCCAAAAGTCGAAATATATTTGTTTGGGAAATATTAAAATTGAAAGCCTAACTGGTCATATTTTAGAATGTTTCCAAAAGAAAACTCAGGCAAGTCTTGTTTAACACCCCAGCAGCATGTCAATTTGATATTAAAATCTTTCAAGGATCTTCCCACCTCTTATGGAAATCACCCCTTCTTGGTAAGGGCATCCAAGCAGGGCAATCCAAACAAAACCACACCAAGCAGTTGACTCGACTCGAGCCAAGACCGGGACATTGGACACTGGACACTGGACACATTCATGGCCAGGAACCTTTTGCCCATCTGCATGCCTTTCTGGTGCCCGGGGCGCTGCCGATCGGAGAGTTCAGGGAGTTCGGGGCTCGGGCTCCCATTTTCTTAACCACTAAAATTAATAATAAGTGATCTGGATCTGGTTTCGAGCAAAAAACAAAACGGCTGCGACTGCGACTGCGACTGCGGCCTGAAGTAGAACGACGCGTCTCGGGCATAAATAAATGTTATGTGTTTTTTGCCAGCCACCGCAGAAGGAAGAGTAGAGGAAGGACCCAGACCAGCAGCATCATCCCATACCACGTTCCTTTGGCACCTTTGTGGCCTGCGGCGAGACAACAAAATCATTTTGCCGCCGCCGAAGGTTTGAGCTCCATCCAAAATCCCCAAAGTCACGGGGCCGCAGGGGCGTGGGGCGTGGGGCGCCCATTATTGATTGGCTAATCAAATCATTTGCCAGACTTACGGCAACTTGTAGAGCCTCGGAATCAGACCAAACGACAGGCGCAATTATCATTCCAGAGTCGCGACGCGACACGGCCTAACTAATTAATAATCCCAGCGATTAGCACACAGACCCGAAAAAGAAAGAACCCCAGAGCCTGGGACTCAGACGAGGCCGCCCCTATTTCTTCGGCCGTTTATTAATTAAAAGTCTCTCCTCGGAGGCTGTAACGGGGCAAGGCTGTCCAACTCAACACCCAGCTAAGGGCCAAGTCCATCTGTTGTTTCATTACGCCAAAGAAAATGCCCTTTCAATTAGCAGGGGAGTCTGTTCCCTCGGCAAGAAAAAGATTGTAGGGTACATAATGAGAAGTTAGTTATAATTTTCTTAAGTTTCAAAAATAACATCCCTTAAATATTTGATTTGTGGATATATGAATACAATTATTAAATATATTTTTTATCGTTGCAATAAATCGATATTCTGGTTAATTTATCCAAGAAATATATTCTAAAAAAATTAAATAAACTATGAAAACGATCATAATCTCCCAAAAATTCCGTTAAGGAATATTTTAATTAGCGAAAATATCGGGATAATCGTTTAATCGATATTTTATCAGTTGGTTTCAATTTTAGAAACTTTCGATATATCCAACTTACGGAATTTTCTTATGTGGCATAAAACCACCTGATAATTAATCTCTGTACACAACAAAATCAAATTTGATCCTTTACCCTCGCAAGAGTATCCCCAACTCGGTATCTTCCAACGAAACGTTTTTCCTCCTTGTTTTCATTTGTTTATTTCGCGCTTTTCGGTGCTGCAGTGTTTCGGCATTAATTAGTTTCATTCGCGTGTCCAGGGGGATAGTCCGCGGTAGGTGTTTCCTAATGAGTCGTCGCAGACGCCCTCTCCTGGCCGGATCCTGGGTAGGTGTACTTGATGGGCTGTTCCCCAAATGTTTGTTTGCCCAAGTTAGTTGTGCAAATAAGTTTATTAGTGCGATTTGGGGCGGGAATCGAAAGGGGCGTTCGTACATCGTGATGGAGAGCCGGCCAGGCGGATAGCCGGACAGCAGGAGAGGATTAAGCGAGAGATGAACACATAAATACGTAAGCCATTCGACTCCATTAGCGCAAGTGGAAATCGGATGAGTGAAGAGCCTGCCGCTGGTCCGGGGCGTATTTAAAGTGCGAAATTTCATTTTTAATAAGCGAGGATTTTCTCATTAAGCGCATTCACAATTTGTGGCCAGGATGCGGACCGGAGACGGGTTCTCTCTCGGTGGGCCATAAGGCATTAAGAGGGGCGGGGAGGGGCGGCGAGGTACACGAGATGTAATTGCGGATTTATGTGCTGCAAGTGCGGAAAAGTGTTGACCAAAGGATAATGGAGTCCTGGAGCGTAAATACAGGCTTGCAATATATTTCAGCGCTCTCTTCCCTTAACGCAATATCGTTGCAGTTGCAATTGCAGTTCGAGTTGATGTTGCCGCTCGGCTTGTACGTCCATCCAATTTAACAGTTTAAATCAATTGGTAAATTTTTACTGCATTTCCATCCATAAGCCCACATCCTGTGGCCACAACATAAACAGAGGGAGAGCGAAAGGGACGGGTGCAATGGAATAAATTCCCTTCAGCCCAGCTCCTCCTCCTCCTCCTCCTCCGCCACACATGCTAATTAAATTAGTTTTGAACGAATTCACACAAACATACCCCGAGAATATAGCCGAAAATTCAATTTTAGCCTCTGGCCAAATGCCACCGAAATTGGCGAAATCCGTTGGCGAGGGATTACATTACCATAATCATTGCAGTTATAGCCGGCGAGCCGTTGACCATGCGGCATTAAATGCCAATTAAATGGCCAAACGGAAGCCGCGTATATAGCTAATTGATATATATGTATCCCTCGAAGAGCTCTCTATGTCAGTCGGAGCTTCGGATTACGGAGGCACTAATCGCGCTATGATAGCGGATGGTTAGGCTGGATTTGGGGGGGTGGAGTTGTCATGACAGCAGCAGGATATCATTGAAATGAAGTTGATGCCAGTACTGGTTGGGAATTTTAAGCCAATACCGAAAAGAGTAATTAAAATTATTCATATACCATAAGAAATTAAAATAAATACGGAAAGAATTTACGGAAGTCTATAAGTTAAAACTGAACTAATTGGGAATTATAACTAAAACATTCCAAATTACAATTCAATCTATAAAAAGTCTAGTATTACTAATGAATATATACTTAATATACATCAATAACCTAATAAGGAAATTATATTTTTGAAAATGTATAACTATTCCCAGCAACAAATGATAAATAGACAAGCAAGACCCCCCGAAACGATTCCTTTTAATGGGATCTGCCTCCGTATGCTGATTAGTCTTGGGTCTTTCCTAGAAAACGTGTGCTGGACACGCGCTTTATAGGATCGCGCTACCATATGGCCTGTGGACCCGGGTCAGTTGCCTGGTCAGGCACCCAAAACAAGGACCTCAATCAAGGCCAGGCTCCTGGGCCAACGGCAACAGCAGCAGCAGCCGTCATAACAGCGTCAAAACTAATTTTCATTTTCGATAATAATGAAAACAAAACGAGGAGCAAGACAGACTGGGGATCGAGCGGTGGCGCAGCATCTGTTGCCGCAACCAAATTAAATTTACAAATTATTGAAGAAACACTTTTCATTTTCGGGAAAAGTGAAAACTCCTTGCTGCGCCACTCAGCCAACTGTTGTTGTCCCCGGGCCAAATCTGACAGCATCATCATTAGGAGAGCTCCCGCGCAGCTCCTCGACTGACTGACAACCGTCACGAGTCTCGTCTCGTCTCCGCTCAGGTGTGTGTGTGTGCTCCTTGGGGCGTCCTTTCGCTACTTTCCATCCACTTTCCCTGCTCCTTGGTCGCGTGCCATCTGTGGACCGCAAGACTAGACCAAGGCCCAGGTCGCAGTTACCAGATCTCAGATCCCAGCCATATGGCGTAACATGTGACAAGTAGTCGGATGCTCGGACTCGTTTGATTCCATAATTTGCAATAAACACGAATGTTTATGGTAGGCAAAACGGCGACTCATTCGAGATGAGGCCAAGTGCAACAGCTGGAGGAGTGATCTTCATCCTTGTGTGCGCCAGAGAGAGAGTTCCGTTTTCGGTCCTTGGTACAATAGCCTTCCGGCCTGATTCGTTAATGGGGGCATTATTATGAGTATCCTTGAATTTTGTATACAATGGAGATTAAGATTGGTTTAACTTTTGTTGGCAGCTGATGAAATATTTTATAAATTATAATAAATTATAATAAACCCAAAGGCAAGTACAGCAGGTTGTCTCTAGACTGTCTCAGTATGTTTCGCTTTTAACATGAAAGTCCTTTAATTATATACGAATTAATTACCCACAAATATCTTTCAATATATATTTTCCTTTTATTTCCCCACTTCTATCGAAATAGTGTTATTTTTCGTAGCATTACTCTGCTTGCAAAATCATCGCACGCACAACTGATCATCACCGCAGGACACTGGACACGCACGTGAAAAGTTCCAAAGATGAGAGCTAAAAACCTATAAAACCGAAATCCTCAAATGCATAAACGTGCCCTTTGCCAGCATTGCTAATTCCCTGCCCATTCAAGGGAGCAGGAACAGGAACGAATAGAATGCGAATAAATGTTGGTTACCATTTCCATTTGCCAGTTTCCCTCTCATTGCATTTCCATAAACGTGACTGGGTCGGAAAATGATGGCGAAATGTGTGTCATGGTCAGGCCGTGACAAATTGCAGGGCGCGTGAGCAGAAGAATGACAGGGAGCGATCCTGGATTCTGGTTCTGTCTCTAAGCCCGAATACAATGACACAGCGTGAGGCCTCAGATTTTCCGCTTTAGAGGTTAGGGGTTTTTCTTTTTCCTTTTTTTTATTTATAAACCGATTCAGGAATTATTACGCAAAATAGAGTTTTGACAATTGGGAAATGGCTTAGGCTAAGGCTTTGCCTTCTTTCTGTACAGTTTTATCTCTTTTCATTTATGTATATGTGTACTTTTTTGATCCGAAAAGCGTTTAAATTCAGTTGAAGCGTTGAATTGGAAAGCGGCGGCTTTGGCATTATCAGCACGCGATTGCGCCAGCGATCTGTCACTAATTACTCCACGGCAATGCAATTGCAGGGCAGGTGCAACCACTGCAACTGCATCTGGAGTTGATTGAGTCGCAGCAGATCGGAACGGAGCAGCAGCAGGAGAAGGGGGAGGACGAGGAGGAGCAGAGCGGTCAACGGCTCGCGAGCGGTGCGGCGCGTGCTTTACTTTTTACTTTCAACTTGGCCTCGCGTCGCCACATGGGTTATGGATTTTTTTTTTCGGACATTTCGGGATTCGTGAGCGTCGCTTCCGTGCGCCAGCTGCAATTTGTGGCTCATTGCAGCCAGGCCGGGCTACAACAAAAACAAGAACAAAAAAAAAAAGGGACAGCCCCGGAACGGTGAGCGTGAACAATTCAAAGGTATCCAAAACGAATGAGATATGCTCTATCATTTCAGGGGATTAATAAACCAGGACTTTTAAATATATATTTTTAAAACAATTTCAAGGTTTGAGATACCTCTTGGGATTTTATAAAATTTTGGATATTGATTATACAGAAACTTTGAAAAGCTTTTTGGTGAAAGAAGTCAAAGATTACATGGAAATTCGGCATTCCTCCTCCTATTTTCCCTCTGAAACCTTTAAAACTCCCTTGTTAAACCCTTCCCAAAGTCCACATACCCTGCGATCCTTAAACTTTAAAGCGTTTTCCATGAAAAAACAAGAGCGAACGCATATAAATGTTAGCAACAAGAACGCGAGGCAGCATTTAAAAGGCCAAGCGAGGCGTTTTACCGGCAATTATCGCGCTGCTCGGACCGGAGAGTAGAGGAGACTCCGAGCTCCGGGAGGAACAATCGGAGGGCTCATCATTAACCACAAAAAAAATAAAAATAAAGTTGAAAAACAAAAACCAGGCCGAAAACAAAAGCGCAAAAACCACGTCGAAAAACGATGGATATTTTCTCGGATGTTGCTGTTGTTGCTTTTCGTCGAACTTTTTTGGGTTTCAGTTTCGGTTTCGGTTTCTGTTTTGCCTGCAGAGCCGGAGATGGAGCTGGAAGTGCAGATGATGATGGAGCAGGAGCAGGAGCAGGAGATGAAGCTGGAACTGGAGCCGCCGTAGGACCAACCTGTTGTCTGGCCTGCGTTCGTTCGCGTGTTGTAATTGCCGACGCCGTCTGCCAGCATCTGTTTTTGGGGCCGTTTATCGATGGTCAATGCTCCCCTTATCCCTTATATACAGTCGAAAAATTTAGTGCCTACTTTGTCAAATATATTAAATTTGAATTAATACTAATGTAGGTGGATAGTTTAGTTATTCTTTCCTTAAAGCCGTACACAAATTGTAGTAAAATATGCCTCACAACAAGGATATTCTACAGAATATTAAAAATATGCGTATAATTCCCAACTATTTATTTGGCGACTTTTAAATTCAATGCATGACAAATTTTTAAAAAATTAATGTTTGTCTGGGAAATAGTTTGTAAAACTAGACCACTTTAAATAAAACTGGTTTATCACAAATATAATTAAATAACAATAAAAAAAAAACCCTTAGAATTCCCAACTAATTTCTAGGAATGAGTTGAGAAAATCAGAAACTCCTCTGAAATAGTTTGTAAAAGAAGAACTATTTATGTTTACATTTAAACATCATTTTTCAGATTTTAATTATTTAAAAATTACATTTTGCTGACTTGTAGCTCTGTTGGCCTTAAATTTCCCCACCCCTTCCATTCGTATTTTCTTCCTCCGGCTGCGTGTACCTCATAACCGCAGTGTCAATAATCGACAGCTGCCTCGCTTCAATATCCATCGGTCTTTATACTTTGGTGGGGCAGGAGCGACGACCCCCTTTTACATAACTTCGCAGCTGCCCCGAAACTCGGTTCAGTTTCGTTTTCGGTTTCGGTTTCCTCCCGGAGCGTTTTTCGGAGCTTGGCTGGGTCGAGTGCAGCTTTCAATTAGCCGCCTGCTCCTTGTAATGAATGCCGACAGAGCGGCGGCCCTAAAGGCCTCCACCTTCTCCGTCTGCCACCTCTTTCAAAGTGACGACTTGTCGAGAGAGGGGCAGAGACTGAGCGGATTGAAGGGGGGCACGTGCCACAAGCGGCAAAGGGGAGGCTTAAGCTGCAGGAGCAATTTACCAGAGATTGACAGCATAATCCATCAATGGCAGTGCCCCCAGCCGAGGAGCGGAGTGGTTCTGGCAACTGTGTGTGTGTGTTTTTTTTTTTTTTTTGGTCTTGTTAAACCCCCCAAAAAGCTGGCACAGACCAACAGGTGTAGCTTTTTATTTGGGAAATATGCCAAGGCAATTGATGGAGTATTTGTAGGAATTACAAATATCCGAGGTTTAATAAAGATTAATAATAAATCTATAAATACAATTTTAAAGGCTGTACTTAAGCAAACTACCAGTAAAGCATTATCCTACCCAAAATGTCTCCCATTTCTTTTCTTTTCTAGTGAAACTATAAATATTTTCAGTGAAATGCCAAGAAAAACAAACACACATTCAACCCTTTTGCTCGTCAAGAGCTAAAGTCGGGACAATCAAAATAATCATAATTAAAAACTGAAACCCATTAAACCCTGACCCTAGCACCCTCCCTACAACCCTTTCTCCACTCGAGTGAGACACTTCCCCTGCTTTCCTTCTTTTTTGACCAAATATTTTCAATGCAATGTTTGTTCGAATCCGTAATTAAAGCGCTGCGAGTGGGAGTGGTTGAGCTGGAAAAGCTGAGAGCGCTGCACTTGGTGGGCAAACAAGGTCACCGAGGGAAGCCCCCGGCGTCGTCAGGGGTTGGTATCCATTTCCTCTACCGGTCACCGGAGGAGTCGCAAAGTCACTTCACGCCGGCCGTGCAAATTAAAACGGAATTACAGAGCTGACTGGAGTTCCGCTGGGCAAATATATCCGAGCTGGGGTATAGGATTTCAGTGGTGACACGAGTGGCAGACGGGTCGCAGACACCCGCCAGACGACGACGACCACGACGACACCTCTCTCCCTAGAAAGGGTGGAGGCCGCACAAGTGCATCCCATTCCCCAGGGGCTAAGAAGCTCTGGAGCTCAGAAGCCCAAGAGCGCAGGCCTTGGCTTCCGCTTAATAATATCTCAAATTGGGCCAAGTTCTGGCCAGGAATAGCAGCAGGAGCAGCAGCTTCTGGACTCAACTGAAATGCAATAAAAAATATGTGCAAGTTTGTTCGCTCCTCATCCAGAGCGAAAACTTTTGTAATAAAATGTTCATTAGTGCTGGAAGCAGCTCCCGCTGAGTTGTAGTCCCAGTCCCAATGCCGAGTCCTCTCCTCCTCCTCCTCCTCCTCGACCATGTGTGTGCCCTGACTCTGCGGCTGCCGATGAATTGCAGTTTTAATGTGTTGCCAGCACTTTAACTAACTGCGAATCTGAGTTGCAGTTGCGGCCCCCGGCGGTCTCCTGCTGCAGCAAAAAAAAAAACGCCAGATTGCAAAGTTTTGGAGGATGAGCTCGGAGTTTGGGCTGCGACTGTGGTCCAACTTTTGCCGCGTAATTAAAACCAAAGCATTGCCAAAGTGGACAAGCGCCCTTTAAACTGATTAGCGCCGCGAGTTTCGCGAGTGGTCAAGGGTGCCAGGATTGCGGCGGAAGCAAAACGAAGTAAGGGGTCCAACCCCAAATGCGGTTTTATATCCCACTTCTTTTTTGCCTCTGCTGCGTTTGCCAATTTCCCATGATGGGGGCAGCTGCTGATGCTGCTGAGTGCTCAAATTAAATCCAAATGGGATGCAGCGCAAGTGTGGACACAGTGTGAATCATATGAAGAGATTAAAGGGGATAAGTTTCTGCCGAACCACTTTGATGATCCTTCTTCAATCACTTTTAATAAATTAAAGGGAATCTTAATAAAGTTATTTTCACACTTGAAACACTCGGAATTGTAGAGTTATCATTCTTATAACTTGTTAAGAACGGTGACAAAAAAAGGAGTAAGATGGGTAACGCGAAGGATATTTGCTTTGCAGTTAAATTGCTTGTGCTTTACTTATCTTGTTACGTATAAATCTTTAATAAAAACCCTTCTTTTCTGCAGAATCAAACCTTAAAAACCAAATACTACATTTCTGCTTTCTTTCCATAAATTTTCGAGCGATAATTGAATGCTTTTAGGCCCCTCATATTTTTCTGTTGACTCAAGACCACTTTCCCAGCCTTTATAATCTGGTTTTCTTATCTCTTCCCTATTTATTTATTTATTCATTCCGATGACTTACTCCGCCGAGTCAGAGCCAATTTGGATTTGGCCATTGCCCCGTTCTTTCTTATTTTTAGCCTTCTTTTGTCTCAGCGGCGACTCTGTTTGCACTGCTCCTTTTGGACGCCAGAAATGGCAGTGTGGACATCTCCTGGGAACCGTTCCAAAAATGCCACGGCATACATACAAATGTCCTTTTTAACCCGCATTGGGTTTTGGTGCTGGTCCGGCTGCTGCATTGACCGCAGACCCAATGCCTGCGTTGCCATGGCCTCGTTCGGGATTAGGATGCACAATAATTTCAACAATTACTACTTGAATGCAATGTTTATGTTCAATTATCGCTCCCAGCTGAAACGGACCTTGTAGGAGTAGAAGGAGTCCCTTCGGGTCGTTGCAGTTCATTGATTGACATTTTTATTATGCATATTCGCCGGACCGCTTCCTTCCTTCCGTTTCGTACCATTTCTGGGCCAACAATAACAATAAATTTCCAATTTGTCTTTGGCTTTGGCCATAATGAGACGTCCACAAAAGGGAGACCTTAATCCAATAGATAAATTTCCCGAGCATGTCCTGGCCAAGCCTTGGTTCAAGTCCCACGCCGCCAGTGGCTCCTCTGGCTGCGGCAGACAGTCTCATTACTCGTCCATTATTATTGGCCTTCGCTTAGTTCTCAATCAATTTTTCAATTTCATTCCCGTCGCCGACATTCACAATTGGCCCCAGCCATCAAGTCCTGTCTCCTCTTTCCTTTCTTTTTATTGTTCTTTAACAAATTTGCATTCTCTTGGAGCTATCTTGTCACACTTTTGAGTCCTTCTGGCACTTTTCTTATTGTTTGCTCAAAGGAAATGCTAATTTGTTTAAGGAGTTGGTTGGCTTTTATAGTTGATCTCTGGCTCTCGTTTTTATATTTTTAATATTTAATATTTTTGTTGTGTCTATGATCATCCTGTTTTCCTTAAATTTTAAAAAGAAATAAAAAACAGAACCCAGAAATGGATTTTGCATAGTTTTCACTTCTGACCAAAGGACTTTTGGGAGTGAGTCCTTGCATGGATTACCCTAAAGACATTTAAGCAGATTGCTCCTCTGTCCGTCTCTGTCTTCCTGGTCTTCCGACCACCTTTTGCCTTCTAGGAAGCTGCTTGAAAGACGCGCCCCTGGCCGATTATTAGTCGTCGGGATCCTTGGTCAGGATCCAGGAAAACCGCCACGGAAAAACACACACGCACACTCATCGCGAAACATTTGGCGGAACTTGCGGAAACAAGTCGCGAAACAAAACTCCGGGAAAGGACACCTTGCTGCCGAGTGGGAAGCAAGTGCGCGGAAATTCCTGATTCCCAGCAGCAACTCGCATATGTTGAGCACATGTTGGAGGAAATTCCCGGGCCGCGGGCCAGGAATCAACGTCCTGCGTGGGAAAAGCCCGCGACCGGTCCCACGCCCACGCGGCCCACAGTGTGTGTTACCTGTGTTTAAGCGGCTGACCTTGCCCTGGCTGAGAGTGAGGGAGACGGATGAGGGAAGAAGGCTGAGGGCCAGCTCTGGGTCCCCTTGGAGAAATGCTATGCGATGCGTGTCTGGCACAATGGAAAGCCAGCGATGTATGGATGGATGGCTGGAGGATAGACTCTACAACCTGAGGGAACGTGGGAAAAAAGGATTTACGACGAAGATGAAGTTGATGACGTGCCTGGTCATGGCCATGTAATGTAACTGTGTTTGCTGTTTGCTGTTAGCTGTTAGCTGCTTGTGTGTCCCCGCATCCGCATCCGTATCTGTCTGTATCTGTGCCTGCTTACCTGTTGCACGCACATGTTAAAAAGTCATCATAAATCTCGGCCGAGAAGGAGGACGGACTGTTCCTTTTCACTTTTCATGCGGGAGTTCTCTTCTCTCACCTGAGAACTCTCTCGCCGAGGATGACTGGCAGCGAGGACACAGTGTTATGTGTGTGTTATGCTATCTATCGGATCTGTGTAAATTCCCAGCTTATCATGCAAAACACGTAACGCAAAGCCTGATCCTTTGGCCAGGAAGCATCATCATCGTCGTTGTCGAATGCTACTCCTTTTGTGCAACATGCCGTGGTCGTGACCCTTCCACCGAACTCCCCTGACTGCGGCTTAGGCTCTTCAGCCTAATAATTTGTATAAATATTTATTTTTGCTACCGATTTCAATCTCTGTGGAAAGGTGTGAAATTCAAAACCTCCTGACCGTGATCTCTGCTGATTCCCTTACCGGGAATTATGGAGAATCGGAGGGGGAATCCGTTCGTTTGGGTCTTGGTATCGAATTCGAGTCCCGGGGACATGTCCTGCATTGCTGAGCTGATGATTTTTGATTTGCATTTCGGTTCACCTGCCACTGCGGCACGTTCCAGAGGCTATATGTAGTGGAGTGGAGAAATTCCCAAATCGAAGACTGTATTGACTTGATGTTTAAAGAATTAAATCTCTAATTGTTTTTGTTAGAAAACACACGGAAATAAAGTAGATTCTAGTGGAGCCCCTTAAAAATAATTATGTAATTAAATCAGTCAGCTAAGTGAGATTCCCAAATAAAAAAGGTTTACAAATTAAAAGAATTGAACGGAATGGAATGGAAAAAACAGCTGTTTGTTCAATGCCAACTATTTCACCAACATTTAAACTAAACTAAAAGGGAAACCAACTTTGGATAACCGAAATCTGTATACCCTTGAAGTTTGCCTTAGGATATGGGATTTTAATCAAAAATCTATCATAACTAAGCCAAAAATGCATTAATTTCAATTCGGAAAGCTTTACTGTGTTAGTTTTTAAGAGGCTAACAAAATAGGCATACAAATTGTAGATTTTGTTGATATTAAAATTTTTGTGAAATTTTTTCTTAATATTATACATTTTAAACCCATATACATTTTTGATAAAAATTTGCAAAAACATGCTGCTGCCGTAAATTACAATACCTTCCAAGGCCTCTTTACTTAAATATCTTTTGATTTGAATTTATTTCACTTATTTTATAAATGATAAAACTCATTCCATTAAATTTCCATGAGACCTTAGCTTGAATTTCACAATGTTGTGCAAGCTATAAAATTCATTTCTTGCTGAAATATTCCAGGACTAATTAGTTATCTCAAAGAATGTACTCTGTTCTTAAGACTTTTAAACAGGTATCAAAAATATAAAAGTGTGTGTATCTTAAATAATTTTATTTTTTTTAAACCCATAAACATGTAACAAAAATATAAATAATATCTGCTTGAATTTCGCAATATTCAAGTCTTAAGAAGAATCAGTTTCAATCAGAGTTATATAAATACAAAATGAAATCTATAAATAACCAAACACCCTTCTAGTAATAACCTTGCTGGAATTTTGCCACATTCATGGCTTAGGTGACAAAGCGCCGATCGCTGAAGATCGCTCAGACTCGACGCATACCTTAGTCAGTGGGCATTGGCAATAACCCGGAGAAGATAGTGACTCATTAACCTCCAATCGAACCGCTCGCTCCGAGCTGCTGCAAGCGATTGCCACTGGCTGCAGTGCACCCAGGCACAGCGCACAGCCACCACTCTTATACGAGCGGGCCAACGAAAACACAACGTGTTCGAGTTCCACTCGAAACATACCCTCAGTCCGAGAGCGTTTGCTATAAAGATAGGATGAAGCGGCCTCCGCCAGTCAGTTGCGTGCGAACCATCACAGTGAACAGTCACAGTCACCGTCACCGTCACCGAGCGTCACGGTACCCCGAGAGTTCGAAACAAGAAATATTCAAATTGTCGTACGCTGCGCGTTGTGTGTGGGGAGATATATCTCTCGAGGAAAAAATATTGTATCGACGAAAAGATTGTGTGTGTGTGGGTGCTTGAAAATGAATTTTGTGGCAGCAAGGTCCCCAAATTGTGAGCAAAGTGGCCAAGTGAAATGGCAATAAACTAAACCAAGAGAAACTAAACATATTTGGATTAAAGAAGGCACTTTCGGATATACACCGGATACCATAATATATCCCAGCAGAGCAGAGGAAACAGCTAAGGTAAGCCAAGGGCCCCGGCCTTAATGAGTGCAAAGAAATGGCAGCAAAAGGCATTTGCAGATTGCAAATTGCAATAGAAATTGTCACACAGAAAAAAAAAAAAACAAAGTGCACTTAATGAGTTTATTCAACTTGCGCTCCTCTCCCTCCCTCTCTTTGTTCCACGTTGGGGGTTTGAGGGTGCGAGTGCGATTGCGATTGCAACAAAAACAGAATCATGCAAATTACCCCGAGGGTCAGGTCATGTGAAACTATTCTTCGGCGGACAGTAGGAAAAAAGACCGCAAATTAATTCATTATGATCCAAGTTTTTGGACCCACTTTCGACACATCTCTGGTTTCCTCTCCTTCTGCCTCGGACATGCAACGAGTGTGTGTAATTTTCATGCTCGCATGGACATTCAGTGCAGTGTCTGCAATTAAAATTAATAAATTAATTAATTAATAAGCCAGAAAGATAGAGGGGCAGCCGCAACCACAGAGCGACTTGAAAACAAAAATTAAAGATAGAAGCGGAGAAAAAGGGGAACTTAAAAATCTAATAATTAAGAAAAAACTACATTTTAGATTTTTATTAATAATTGTAAATAAAAAATTTAATATATGAAACAACAAAAACATATTTTTTCAAGCCCCCCTAAAGTCTGCCTCTGCCCGTCTTTGCCTGCCATGTACAAACGTGTGGGAGTGAGAGAAACGCGTTTTTGGATGTAGTTTTATTTTATTTTTTTTCTGTTGTGCAAGGCAATGAAAATCAAAAATCAAAAACCAAAAACTTGGCTTTTTTTTGCCGCCTCCTCAACAATTGTTTGAGGAATTTAAGAAGATTTGCTCGGTGCTGTTGTGTGTGCGGCGACTGTAATTGAATCGAATGCGATTAACATAATTTGTGAGGAAATGTCTTTCCAGCTATTTGTGCTGCCAATTACAATAATGCCCCATCCACACAGCCATTAGCCGATTAGTTGGCCATTAGCGAAGATGATTTCAGGGCTGAAAGTGCAGTTTATGTAAGATACTTTTGTATCTTCTACTCCTCCATAGTTCACATGGCTAATTTTAGAAGAAAAGAAAACTTGGCCCATCAAATTTTATGGAGCTGCAGCCAAACTGACCCAGTTTCTGGCCAGGAAGTTGCTGCAAGAAACAAGATGAAGGGCCAGGAGTCGGAATCCGTGTCCCACAGGCCATAAACAAAATTCCACACTCTCTCCGCTTTTCTTTTATTGTTTCCCCTCGGGGTTTTCCCTGCCCTGCAGTTTTATGAATAATTTATGCACTTAATTGATTTTTGTTTATTGTTCGGTTTAAGTTAATTAATTACACACTTTATGCGTGCTGCTGTTGCTGTCATTCCAGAATTTCTTTTCGACGGCGCCAAGCAAAGCAGTCAGAATGGAGAACCATCCAACACAGAATGTAAACGAGACCAAGGTGGAGATGGAGCTGGAGAAGGAGCTGCAGAAGGAGAAGGAGGCGGTGGAGAAGGTAGACACAGACGCAGCGGAGGAGCATTCCAAGGAGACCATCATTGACATTCCCTGCAACTCCAACTCCAACTCCCACTCGTCGTCCTACGACACAGACTGCAGCACGGCCAGCAGCACGTGCTGCACGCGGCAGGGCGAGCACATCTACATGCAGCGGGATCCCATTCCCGACACACACCATCAGCATCTACCGGAGTCGGAGGATCTGGGGCTGCTCAAGTACGAGCACCGCAAGCACTGGCCCTGGTTCATCCTAGTGATCTCCATCATTGAGGTAAGCACACCGGCAAAGACTTTCTCAAATCAAAGAAGCCGCGCAAACTTTTAACCCAAAGAGCCATAAAAATGATACCGAGAGCGGAAGTTTTCCCAGAGTTTTCCGCCCCGCCCGCCCGCACACTTTCCATCAGTTTTAGTCTCGGCCCAGTCTGTGCCTGTTTCTGTTTCTGTTTCGTTTTCTGCCGCGTCTGACTCGCTGGCGCCCCCGAAAATCGATTGTAAACAAGTTGAACAACAAACACGGCTAAGGGAAATGTGGAAAAAGTGGAAGGAAACTTGCTCAGCTCTTGTAAGGGAAACATTTTTTGACATATCAAAAAACAACAGAAGATGCCAAAAGATATAACTAGAAAATGTCAAAGCTAATATAGTTTTCTTCAGGAAAATATGCCAGAAAATATAACTAGAAATTGTCAAAACTAATATAGTTTTTATTTCAAGAAAGAACAACCAACATAAGGAGAAGAAAAATAATACATTTAGATAAACAAAACTGTAGAAAATAATTTCTTATCATTTTTATAGTCCCTTGATTATCCTTTTTAACTATATTCTCAAGTAACCACTGTACTTGAAATTGGAAATGAAATGTCCCGAATAGAAAATGTAGCACGACGACGACGACGACAATCAAGTCGAACGCAGAAAATGGGCAGCCCACGGGGCGTATGAGTTTAGTTTTTGAAGCCTTGCCAAGTTGGCAGGACTCGCCCTAAGCATTTTCATAAGACTTTATTTGGGACGCGAACGCCGGCTCGGTCGCGTGCCAGACAGCAACAACATAAATCAGAGTAACTAACCCCAATCCCTTCTCCACTCTCTCTATTCCCATTTTAGATTGCCATCTTCGCCTACGACCGCTACACAATGCCCGCCCAGAATTTTGGGCTACCCGTCCCGATTCCCTCGGATTCGGTGCTGGTCTACCGTCCAGACCGCCGGCTGCAGGTGTGGCGCTTCTTCAGCTACATGTTCCTGCACGCCAACTGGTTCCATCTGGGCTTCAACATCGTCATCCAGCTGTTCTTTGGCATTCCCCTGGAGGTGATGCACGGCACGGCCAGGATCGGTGTCATCTACATGGCCGGCGTCTTTGCTGGTTCCCTGGGTACCAGTGTCGTCGACTCGGAGGTGTTCTTGGTGGGAGCCAGCGGCGGTGTGTACGCCCTTCTGGCCGCCCATTTGGCCAACATTACGCTGAACTATGCGCACATGAAAAGCGCCTCCACGCAGCTGGGATCAGTGGTTATCTTTGGTAAGTTTCACTTGCATTTAATCATACTTTAAAACTATTCCTTGGAAACCCTTAAACATTTAAGGATATTTTTTAAACAACTAAACTAACTGGAGTACCCTTTATCATTCTTATGCTTACAGTGTCCTGCGATCTGGGCTATGCTCTGTACACCCAATACTTCGATGGCGGTGCCTTCGTCAAGGGTCCCCAGGTGTCGTACATTGCCCATCTGACGGGTGCTCTGGCCGGACTCACGATTGGGTTCCTGGTGCTAAAGAACTTCGGGCACCGGGAGTACGAGCAGCTCATCTGGTGGCTGGCTTTGGGAGTCTACTGCGCCTTCACCGTCTTCGCCATTGTGTTCAATCTGATCAACACGGTGACCGCCCAGTTGATGGAGGAGCAGGGCGAGGTGATAACCCAGCATCTGCTGCACGATCTGGGCGTGTCCTAAGTATCCTTGGGGTGTTCGCCAGCTTCGTTCAGCTTCAGCTTCAGGAGAGATCGAGAGACATAGAGTTTGTGGAAAAGAAAAGTTCATTCAACGATTTAGTTCAAAACTAAATTCGAAATTCGTTTGGCTTTTGCTTTTCGGTTAGCATTACCGTTATCGTTATCGTTATTGTTACCGTTTTTCAGTTCGAAAAAAAACAGCAACACACAAAAAACTGAGAAAAACTAAAAAGAAAAATTAAAAAAGAACAAGAACCGAAGCGCCGAAACGTGTAAACAAATGTTGTGATAGAACCAAAGACTGAATTTATTTCGCGTGTAAAAACCAAGTAAAACTCAAGAGAGTCGAGGGGGGAGGAAGAGGAAAATTCCAGAACAGATCGCCCCTCGCTATGATTTAAATTAACCGATTATCCATCGCCCGAGTCTGTTTGTTTCTTCTTAAATTATGTATTTATTTATTGGCCGCAATTAACTCTGAATGAATCTGCTGAATCGAAGAGGAACCGCATCAACATTTTGTTTGTATAAACTCAGCATAATAATAATAAGCATAATAGTATCTGCCCTCGGACTATGTACGCGTAGCTCTTAGGCACAACTAACCTAGGCCCCTAACAAATTGTTTGCAAATTGTAAATACTATTAAGTCGCACCACCACACTAGTCAGAAAAAAACCAGAAAACCAAGCAAAACCGCAGCAAAGAACCATTCAATTTACAACAATTAAGCAAATCGAATTAAATTAAACGAAAGTCACTTAAATCGAGCAAATATTTATGGTAATCCCTGTAAACACACACACTCGAAAGTATTACTAATTATATTTATTTATTGAAGGGCAGCGCGCGAGGGTTTATTAATTTTTGTCAAGCGAAACCAACTATTTATTTATTTATTTATTTAATAATTTAGTGAAATTCACGCAAAATGAGAAGCACGAAAAAACAGCAACCACAAACCAATTCATTTGTAAAACTAAAAATAAAACCCATGAATGGAAAACACACCCGAAAAGCCAAAGAATGAATAAAAATCAAAAACAATTCAAGAAACACAAGAAATACATTAAACACAAAACCCAACAGCCTTTTCATTTCCCTCGTTTCTCTTTCAGTTTCCGTTTCCGTTTCAGTTTCAGTTTTAAAGGCCAGAGAGATTACCAAGATTCTTGACATATTGACTTGCAAATATATATATAGATAGCCATGTACATATATCCATATGCAAATAGTGAAATATTCAAACTAAATCGCAATCGCAGAATGAAAATAGCTAATCTGGCATAAAAGCCAGCTAAGCGTAAGCCAAAATAGAATCCTTGTGGGCCAAGCAACGAGCAACCAAAGCCCGAGATGATAGCATATTCGATTCTCAATATTATGAAACCACAGACATGCCACGCCCCCACTCACCCCCTAAAATAGGAAACGGAAACGTTCATCACACTCACACACACTGGCAAGCAATCGCAAAGAAATTATAGATAAATAAATAAACTGAGAACAAAAAAAAATGAAAACAAAAATAAATGTCTAAATTATAAATGAATTTCTCTTGTTTTCTTCATAAATAACTAAAGGGCAGGCAACTCCCAACTCCCCTCAATCAATATTTGCTCCACATAAATATATGTGTGAGAGCTAACCGGGAAAGAACTGCAACTAAAACTTGGGGAAATTCTCTTAATTAATACCCACTCCACCCAAGGACTCCACTCGAGGAGTAGGGTGGTCTCTTTCGACCCCAAATCGATATTTGCCGTATATATACAATATTAGTTAGAGCCCGGCATCGAAAATACCGGCCTGAAATATTGAGCAAGCGGAGCAGAAGAAGAATTTGGTAATAATTCATATTGTCATTGCCGCCTCACCAATGTTGAGCAATAATCCTGGCGGATTAGCAGGACTAATAAAGTCCACGAATTTTGAAATAAGCATTCCGCATGACGGACTCTTCGTCGCATCTAAAATCATTACGTACTTTGTGATTAATTATACGACTTACAAGTACCCTATATTAGTCAAAAGAAAGTAGAAGACTTTAAGATTCAACAGTTTCCACACT
This sequence comes from Drosophila ogumai, assembly GCA_018904815.1. NCBI lineage: Eukaryota > Metazoa > Arthropoda > Insecta > Diptera > Drosophilidae > Drosophila > Drosophila ogumai. The sequence goes on along the minus strand of JAEIIJ010019991.1, from coordinate 73,882 downwards.
TTGCTTGTACATTGCAGAAATAACAGCTTTTTTAGCGCCGCTTTGATATCTAATTTATTATTGCAATCAAATTGTAAATACAATTTCGTACTACCTTTCCTTTCTCTTAGTAAACTCTCTCGAGTAAACTTTTAAACTTAAAATTCCAGGGTATAATGACAATTTTCGGTGGTCTTAAAATCCAAATTATTAATGAAACCTAGTCAAGGAAGCGTGACTAAATCAAAAATGCCTGATTACTTTCACAAATAAATGATGCCAAGCAAATATAAATAATTTTAGCAGCTTTGTTTATCTTTAAGCATTAAAATTGTCAAGCGAGGTGCGTCCCTAATCCCACAAATAACAGAAATAAGGTAACCGAATAAGTTAACAGCAGAAACCAAGTCGTCCCCCCAAAATCCCAATTAATTATTGTGCATAATCGAGGGAGCGGATGAGCAGTAGTAGCCCAATCAAAGATGCCTGATTGCACCTGCCAATTAATTTCAAGTTAAGTTATACAATTATCCGGGGACAAGGAAGTGCCAGATATCCAGATAAGGTCTCCAACTTCGGGGGTGGAGTGCAGACAGGCACGCTTCCAGAGCAATCCCAAGCGCAATGCAATTCGGTCTAGGCAGGTTGCGGTGGAGCAAGAGCAAGATTTATGGGAGACAGGAGCGTGGACATCAAATTGAAATTCAGGCACAATGTCAACAGCAATCGGGGACGAGGTCAGAGACAGGCTCAGACGGCGGCTCTGAATCCAGAGCTGCTGCTGCTGCTGCTGCTGGTGCTGGCTGACTCTCTCAAGCCGAAAAATCCACATAAATAACGCGAGCATCGCTCCAACTGCCCCCCTCCGTTGCCCCAGTCAGCTTGTTTCTGCGAATGGCAGGTGCAACTCAATCAGCGCTTCGCTCCACACGCTTCACCTGCTGCTGCTGTCGCTCCCGTTCGCAATGTTGCCACAACGTTGCATGTCATCTGTTCGGGGTCTCCTGGAATAGCCACCTGCCCAAAAGTTGACTTTGAACGTTTTTGTTTACATTTGGCGGAAAGGTGAAGTGTGTATGGAATGAAGCCCCGGATTCAGAGTCCAGAACTCAACTAACTGAGGAAGCTGGTCGCAAGTTTCGAGTGGGTATCACACAGATCAACGATCTGCAGCAGAAAGACCTCCGACGAGAACTGGCAAGAGGGTTCAATGTTCCCTAAGAGAACTCTGAAGAAGGGAAGCGATGACCCGAAGGAGCTGTGGTTTGTTTACCTTTAAATAGCAATTTATTTTTTCATTGCAAAAGGTTTATTGATATTCAATAAGACTGTGAATTAGAATTAATTATCTTAGGGTTCAGGGGACATATTAAACCCTTTGGAAAATGTGTTTTATAGGAATCCCTATATTGTAAGTTTAAAGGTCTGTCACATTATGAGGCCCACCCGGAACCCCCATTTTACTATCAATAAATCGCAATTAAAACAAGTCAACCTTCTGCAGCGATCTTTCAGGAACTTGCCCTAACAGAATGCCGCCTGCAGGACCACCTATCAAAGCATAACCTTTATCCAGGAGACGAGTGAGTGCACCTTAATGTGTCGAGACTTTGTCCCTGAGAAACCATTATCCCTTCGCTTGGTCGCCGCTGTTTTGCGGCTCAATTAGGCGGCTCATCTACCTGATCCCAAGGAGTCCTGCCGGACGCCGGGGCTACCCAAGTAGCAGCACGCTGGGGCGCTAATTGAAACAGAGAGGAGAACAGTGTGAGACTGTCACATGCATTCATTAACATTCAAAACAGAAACGAAAGCCATCTAGTTTCACTTTACTAATCTTCACTGGCTCGCAAGTTCAGAGACCCATGGAGCACCAGCTTCAGACGAAAGGCATCCGTGCCGTTCATATAATAGTTCACCATTCGTCGTTCACGGACGAAGCCAAGACTTTCGTAGAGAGCCAGTGCCGCCTTGTTGGTTATCTCCGTTTCTAAGACAACAATGGCCGCATCCTTCACGGCCATCATCTCGATGGCCATTGTGGCGAGAGCCTTTCCGATTCCCCGCTTCCTGTACGCCACATCCACCGCCAGCATGGCAATGTAACCCTGCTTAACCCCTGGCAACGGCATCTCTAGCTTGCACACAATCACGCCCACATAGCGATCCTTTACCAAAGCGAAGACACAGAGATCTGGCCAGTTGTAGACGAAGTAGCGGTACGTGTAAATGGTGTAGGGCTCGGAGAGCTCCTTCTCGATTAGGTTCTTGATAACCTTCAGCTGGGACTCCTCCTTAAAGACACAGAAGGTGTACGGCTCGGAGGTGGTACTCCCTGCTCCCATTTTGGGAGCCAACTCACTGGAGGAAGGGATATCCTGCTTTGCAAAAACATCTTTTAGCTTATCTTCGTCACTCATTGTGGAGGCAATTGTGTTTTGTATTTAAAAAAAAAAAATGTCAGGCAGGAAAAGGGTAACTAAAAGCTTACAGAAACAAAAATTGACACTTTTAAAGATTTCAAACAAATGATTTAAACAGAAAAACCAAGGATTCCCTGGGCTATGGGTTTTTTTTTCGTTTCATTATTTAATGTGAAAGTTCGGAACTAAAAGAAAACCCCCCTGGAAAAAGAGTGAAAATGTCGTGAAAATTCCTTCAGCGACCTTGGAGACAAGGCACTCTGACACTCGGCACTCGGCACAAATCCCAGCAGGTGACAGTCGTCGTGGCAGGCTCTAAATAGCATTACCCGTGCTCCCAGTCAGGGCAATTAAGCGGCACGCCCGAGACAGAATTGGGGGGAAAAAGCTGGAGGAACTCCCACTCCTGCCTGAGCATGTGAAAATTATGAAAACGTCTGCCACGACTTTGACAGTTTCGCCTCCACCTCTGTCTACCTGTGCGCGAATCCTTTGTTGTCTATGCCGGGACGAGGAACTGCCGGCGAGCACGCACAGGTGTCCCGCCACCAGGCGGGTGCTTCCTGGGAGCTTCCAGCTGGGGTGGTGGTGACAGCTCTAAGCCAGGACTCCACCCTTGGCTTTGCATATATGAAAACTAATTTCGTGTATTACGTTCGTGTGTTGATTGTGTTTTCCCCCCCGTTTCTTCCGGACATACGCCGGATGAGGAAGTGCTTGCCGCCCCGAATGAAGCCGCAATGACCTCATGTGACCAATGGTTAATGGAGGGAATGCAACAGAAGCAATTAACCTAAAAGGCCCATAAAGGAGAGCCCAGCTTTTTTGGGGTCGCCTCCTTTTTCGGGTAACTCAATACGGACAGGCCTAAGGCAAGTCCTAGTAGTAAATCTGATTAGCTTGTTCGCTCACTTACCCGCACTTTGATTGGAGGCCATTTCCTTGTTTGACCCAAGTTCCTGGGCTTTTTCGTTTTACTTTATTATAATTAGTTCCCAGAGTTAATTGATTTACCAAATCGGCGTGATTAGTGATTTTGTTTAGATTGTAAACCTGTTTTAGAGAAATGAACTTTAGTTGGGACTCACATTAATGTATATTTAGTCTTACACAGTGGTTTTTGTTGCCATTTTCAAATTCTTTGCATTAGTCACTGGCTTCTTTATGGAGTTTCATTCTTTAAATTCCAAAAGCTAAATCTTTAGATCCTTTTTCTGCAACTGCTTGTGCTATTATCCCCGCCACTCGACTCCTTTTTATAATTACTCCTGGTGGCACGACGGAAAACGTTTCCCGTTTCCATTCCCGCCACACTCTGCGGTCGCATTCCTAAGCTTTTTCAAATACTCGACTCGACTGTGGCAGAAATTAATTACACCCAGGACATAAGGACACTTGGCCCAGGACAGGGAGTTCGCTGAGGGTTTAATGAAGCGGCCTTAAGTGGCGGTTGGTCTGACACACAAAAAAAAGGGGCGGCCAGGCCAACAAATTTCCATATTGCCGCTTGCCGGCTGCCGACAACCGGCGTCGAGTGAGATAAATGGATGGAGGACAAGTCCTGGGGCAGTTCTGTTGGTGCCTTTGCCTTGGCTTCGCTCCACCTGAAGTGGCCCTCTTTTGTCCAGTATATTAAAAAGAGTTAAGAGCCGTTGTCGGGGGGCTTGCCCTCCTCTGGGTTGCTGTTTCGGTCTCTGTTCGGGCTGCCAATATTTCAGTTGGCCTTATGACAGCTACAAGTGCGCCCCTTGATAAGCATTCCGATCGGAGGCCGCTGTCCAGAGTCCCGTGTCCCTGCTGCGGATAAAAGCGACGACAACTGGACGGTGTGCGATTTGCGATGAGCGAGAGATGTGTTAGGTTCCCCTCTTTCCAAGACAAGAGCACGGGCGCAGGTTGACTCCTCGCGTGGGACGCCACCATCCTCCGCTCCACATGGTCGCGTGCTCCATTGTCTTGATGTGTGTTTCCCTGGAATTCCCCGATTCCGATTCCGCATGAATATGTCAATGTAATGATCTCCTCCGCCGTCTGGTTCTGTCTGTGGAATTACATAAATATTAACTTGTACTTTTTATAAACATGTTTTGGCGCACCAGAAAAAGAAACTGAAGTTTGCAGTTGCCTTCGGAGCAGGGGGAGGTTTGCCATCTCTTGGAGAACGTTGCATTCCAGACGAATCGAAGGCTTCGATTGATATGATTTATACACTTGCGACGACTTGCACTGGATTCCAGAGGAATAGACCGAGAGCAGGGCCAGATGGCTAGACTATTGGCTAAAACAAGACATGAAGACTTGGTTAAGAGGAATTTTTTAAGTATTAGGTATAGACTGCAATAGAATTTTAGAGAATTGAACAAGTTATTTTTAAGAAAAAAGTACTGAACAAAATATACAAATATTTAAAAATTTAATGCATGCTCAACTATCTTTAACGCCGCAAGCGGTATTTCTATAAATATGAAATAATTAAATTAAATTAATTAAATTAAATTCTTAATAAAATTATTTTCCTTTCTATGATTAATTATGATTATATATTTTTCATAATTTCTTACCTTTGTATGTTTCCAGCCACTCATTTTCTTGCTCCTGTAACTCCTGCAAGTCACTGGCCATAAATATGTAGACGCTACCCTCCAGCTGGCATCAAATTAGCAAAATCCAACATTAATCAGCGTCAATTGCGGGGGAGGGGGCAGCGTGGAGAAGCTCCTGTCCAAAGGATCACCCGAAAAGGACGCAGTTGCGTTCCTGTCACAATTTTTGCATTTGTTGATTTCCCGTTTTTTTTTCTCTTTTTTTTGCATCATTTCGGCGCCCACACACACAGTGTAACGATGTGACAAGACTGACGAATGACTTGACGGTGGAAATGTGCTCAAACAAACATAAATTCCGTGTCCGCCGGGATTGGGATTTGTTGACTGCACCACTGCCAAGCATGTCCCGATGTTTTCCCAATGTCCTGGCCAAAAACACGCAGCGCAAAGCCACGACGCCGAATAAGAAATCCTCGCAAGCCACACACACACACGCACACAAGCGAAGGAGGGATTGTCGCAGGTGCGCGTGTCGAGCGAAATTGTAGTTTTTTGCTCCCGGATTGTGTCATAACTCATGAAAATGATAAGGATGGATGGCCGTGCCTTATGTTTCAGCACGCGAATCGGTTAAAACACATTACTTTCGTTGTCAATCCAGTTTATAGCGATTTTAGCACCGAACTTTACACACGCGACGCAAGGATCTGTTTGATAATTGGGGATCGATCGATAACAGTGTGTACACACCAAGTTTGGGAATACTTAAATCGAGTTGGCAGCCCCCTTTAAAATTCAAAATCAATTCTTCAGCAATTTTCCTGTTGTCTTTATTATTGTTATTTACAAGTTAAAAAGCAAACTGTGTAAATACGACATGTGTAAATTTATGCTTTATTTCTACTGGTGCTTAATTGATCCCTTGAAGCTGGCAGTGTTAGATAATGCTAGGCTATATCAAATTGAAACCAATCAATAAAATTTATCGATTGCATTTAAATATTATTTATCAGTAGAGGTAGTAATCTCAATTTGTTGTAAGGCCTGTGATTTTAGAATAAATACTGCCAATATTGGTTTCCATACAGCCCTTTAAGCACATATGTACATATTTTATTTGTATTTTTATTTTTACAGCTTCACGTGGAGTTTTCATTCTTATCTCCTAAAATAAAGTCTTCTGATTCTGCAAGTATATATGTGTATATATATGTCTTTAAATATAGAATTCCTTGAGCATTACTTTACACACCTATCAGTTCGATTTGTTGTAAATATTCAATATAGTTTGGACTTAACTATAAATCAAAACAAAATTAACGCAGATAATACACGTAAGCATACATCTAAAGAGGCTGCGCGGCTTTATCCGATTCTACAGATACACCGCAATTATAACAAAACAATGAACGGGAAACGGGTAAACTTAATCGACGCCCGAAAACAATAAAAACTTTAACGGAACGCAATGAACAAAAATTGAAGCGAAATTAGATAATGATATTCTTATTTTTCTAATCTTCAAAATCCTCCTGGGATCCTCCTACACCTGAAAGTCGTTGAAATACGTCTCTGTAACGCGTATTTTCTCCACTCGAACGTTAAACATGGCGAATCCATTCATTATATTGAAGGCAATGGCAAAGACGACCAGAGCCGAGTACGTTCCCAGGGCGATCCACCAGAGCAGCTGCTCGTGCAGCTTCTGCTCGAAGCTCTTGAGGACCAGCAGGCCGATGGTCAAGCCGGCTATGGCTCCAGCCAAATGGGCCACGAACGAAACAGCAACCACTGTTTCAGTCTGATCTATGGACTGGAATTCGCTTGAAGAGCCCAGCTGTAGCTCCTCGCCAGCATAGCGGGCATAGATGGCAAAGCCGAAATCAAAGGAAACTGCAAATTAGATTGGGTTAAAACTTATAAAAATTTGAACTTAAGTCAAAGTTCTCACCGAAAACCAGAATGTGAAGCAATCGAATCACTCCATAGCGCATCTGGTGATAGTTAAGCAGAACGTTTGCCAGGTGGGCGGCTAGCAGGGCGTACACTCCACCACTAGCGCCCACGAGGAACACCTCCGGATCAAAGATGCTGGTGCCCAAGCTTCCCGCCAGCACGCCCGAGAAGTAGATGCAGGCGATTCTTGTGGAACCGTGTACCATCTCCAGGGGCAGACCGAAAACCAGCTGCACGGCCACATTGAATCCGAGATGCAGCCAGCCCGCATGGAGTACCATGTAGAAGAGAAAGCGCCAGATCTCGTGCCGCTTGTCCGGACGGTAGATGAACATGGAGTCCGAGGGAATGGGTCCTCGCGCCGCTGCCTCACCCGTGACCAACGAGTGATACACAAAGAAGCCCAGCTGCGTGGAAATTAAGCATTAATCTAAGTGATTATTTAGGCAACCTCCAGAATTTACCTCCACTACGGTGACCAGGATAATGAAGAATGGAGGCGGACAGCAGGTGTAGCGATCGGCATAGTACTTGCGATCCCGCTCCTCCGGCAGGATCTCCATGGCAACGGCGTGCACCATTTTCCGAAAGAGTGGCGGTTCGTTAAGCACCAGCTGGAAGTCGTTCTCAGAGCAAACCTCACGATCTCGATGGTGTACCGCGCATTTGAAGCTTCGCGTACGCTTGCCGCTCATCTGGAAAAGAAAAGAAGAAATTAAAAGCTGTGGAAAAACCAAAGATCCCAGTAGGCTCCCGTACCAAATTCTCGATCGTGTCAAAAGGAACCCAGGAAAACCTCAGTCTCACTTTAACCTCATCTGAATACGAACCCGAGCGCTCCCTATTTTCGAGGATATTTTATAAACATATTTATACAATTGTTTTATTTATCCGTATCAATTTTTCCCATTTTACCCCAAAAAAAAATGTCAAAGGCCTATCACAAAGCCATGGAGGAAGTGGTGGCTCGTAACACGGACAATACCAATCGGATTATGGAGCAGGCCCAGGGCTACGTGGTGTCCGAGAATTCGACGGACAGCCTGCTCCACACTTCTTTTGATCTGACCACCGCCCAGGGTGTGATTAAGCACCTGAACTCTAGCTTCCTGAGGCTGGCCCAGAGCTGCGTTCGTGACCTGGATCCCGCCGATCACCTGTGCTTTATACGGATCAAGACCCGCAAACATGAGTTTCTCGTTAGTCCCGAGGAGGAGTTCACCGTGACCGTCCAGTTTTGACACTTGCGTCCAGTGGCGGGTTAATATTGATGGAGGCTGCTGTTGCTGTGGTTGGGGGGAAGGAGGAGGAAATGGAAGGATAGAAGATACGAGAGAGAAATTGACACACACACACACAGACAAACCTCATGCTGCGAGTGTTGTTGCTATCCAGTGTTGCTGTTGCTGCTAACGTCGAGATCGGGAAAATCGGCGGACATAAATCTCAAAAAGCCCAAAAACTAAACGAGCCATAAAATTATGAGCAGAATCTTTATGCGTGTGACTGGCGAAACTAAATTATGTTTATTATGTAATTAAGATGTTTGCAGAGATGCCAGCACAACTAAAACATTAGTAAAGCAGACTAAAAACAGACAAAAATCGCAAAGAGCGGAAAATGTGTATTGTGTTTAATTAAGAGCGGGGGAGGGGGGAGCGGACGGAGGCGGCCTACACGCAATTAAAATTCACGATTACGATTGCGAAGGAAAACGGCCACAAATTAAGCTTGACACGACCCCAGAGGCACAAAATAGTTACTTCCGCCAGTCTGGGTTAATCAGCGTTAGTCGGTCGTTTTAATGCCGGCAATTATCAAATTTTATTTAATTGATAAAATGTTCCTCTGGAAGCCCCTAGTGCCATCTCGCTCCCACGCCCTGCCACTCCGCTGATCGATCTCTTGAATAACTGTAAACGCTCAATCAACTTTTATATGACATTTTAGGACAGAAATGTATTTAATTAACGACTTACGCGGCGAAAACACTCTATTTCAAAGGTTCCTTATAAATTCGCCATTTTAAATTAATCACAATTAACACTGAACATTAAGAAGAACGATTGATTTTAACCGCCAGCGCGTGCCAAAGTTTCTTTTCGCGCTCTACGCTTTTCACTTTGCTTCCACTTTCGGAGCTAACCACTTGCTAGGCTGAAAATATAGTGTTGCACAACGCGTGGTCGGCAGTTCCGAATTTTTCTTCCGCTACGATCACAACAAATAATCCGAATTACTTCCGATTAGGGCCAATTTCTCGGTATTAAATTGTTACAATTCGCAACAAAGAGCGAGAGAAATCTGTGTTGTCAACAATGGGAACGCGAACACCCACACGCATTGTGGCCGGGTGACAAATCGGCTTTTCGGCAAGATCAAGCGATCACAACAAAGTGCCAACAGGGCCAATATAGGGGGAAAATTGTATTCCCAACAAATAATTGCTTATCGTTTGTTGTTTGCCAGTGGACGATGCTGCCCAGTGAAGGCTGCCGCTGCGGCTGATAATGTCATTATCCTGGTCCGCCGGCACCACAGGATGCCACCAGGTAGGCGACGGACGGGCAGGACAACTCTCCTCCTGACATTTAACAGTGTTAAAAGCATTCGCTACAGCAGAGGTCAGGTTGGTAGTAATTTTAAAATATAAATTAATAATATTTACTTTTTAGGTTTTCTGTTTATATTTAAAATAAAAAAAAAATACACACATACATGTATGCATGTATTTTCTTCCTCCGAAATGATGTCACTATTATTCTGACCTCTGCTGCCGCCGCTCCATTCACTTCATTCACCTTTTCTGCTGGCCGACAAATTGTCCCAAAACATTTAACGCTCGGGATTGGGTCAGCGGACAGGGTCAGCCAGCATCGGAGGGGGGAAGGGGAAGGGACCGCAGGACGACACTCTCCAAGAGCAGCATACAAAAAATTCCTTTGAATTGCGTCCGTTGCAGCATACACACAGCCGTGTGTGTTTCCATGGCGGCCTATGGCTATGCGCAAAAAAGGACATCTCCTCCGGCGGTGTGGCTCCGGTGGCAGGATAACGGAACTGGGCAACTGACCAGCCGCCACCCAGTTCGGTTCAGCTCGGAGGTGTGGCTGCATTGTGTGTGCCCTTCTCTATTATGCATTGCGTACAGCCTCTGCCCGGCGTGTTGACATTTTTATTCCAAACAGTTGAGCAATATTTATAGACTAACCGCCCAACGGGGAGGCGGAGCAGGGAGTGCTGGTCCATGGTGCATGGCCAATGGCTTTATTTCGTGGCTGTAAAGCCTTCTCGTGGCTTGCAGCTTATTAAATGTGCTATTTGATTAACATTGTTTCTACGCCCCCACAGCAAATGGAAGGACCAGTGCGAGTCCTTGGACAATGGACAAAGAACATGGAAATATATCAGGACAATTACAGAGAATAAGCAAGCATTTCCAAGCTAATTAATTTGAATAGAGGTAATATTATAATATTCAGTTATTTATTAAAACAATTTTATTGCCTAGTAATATCCAAATATCTTCTGTTATCATTCATTCCTTCTATAAAGACGAAAAATTATCTCTTTAACTACTAGAAAATTAAGCACATTTATCTCTACAAATAGTTTTAATTGCCAAAAGTAGTTGCAGGCCTTTCCCATATCAAATAACATTTGCTAAAGGCCAACAACTACTGTCACTCCAAGATTACTCAATTAACCGCAAATGTACAATTTACCTTTGTCGCCACTCAATTGCTTTTGTTTTTCTTTGGCAGCTTATTAAATGTCATATTTTGCGGGCCCAGAGGCGAGAGGAGGCCAAGGCGCTGGCAAAGTCTGGATTTGTTGATGTTTGCTTGTGGAGAAACACCTTGGAGCCGGCCCATCCAAGGCACAGGATCCTCTAATTGAATGACAATATTATGCCAAGGCCTAATTCAATTTGCATTGCTTGGGAAGAGCTGCAGGTGGAGGTGGAGCTGCTGCCAGAGACGGTACATTGGTTGAATCTTAAACAAACACGGCAATTACAGCAAAACGGATGCACTTGCCTGGCCCAAAATGACTTGGCCTCGGTGTAATTAGCCCCGGGGATGAAAGAAAGGATGCGGGATGGTGGCGGCATGGCCTTTGTCGGCCTCCTCCTCGGGGGTCCCCGGATAATTATCACATTTTTACTCATTAAATTCACATTTGCCTGTTCCCTTTTTGCAGGACCTGCGTCAATTCAGTTGCCTAATTACGGGGTAATCAGGCTTTCAGCCGCCTCGGCTACCGTTGACCCGGGCGAATGATGATTGATTAGGACCAAGTAGGTATAAAGCGAAGTAAATCTAAGAGTCTAAAGGACTCACATCTTATCACATCTGCATTCCAGGTGACTCAACTGATGCGCGTGCCAAAACAAAAGAAGGCGCGGCGAGGAGATGCGAGGAAAGTGCAAATAGCAGCTGAAATGGATATGGAAAGCAGGCAGAACAACGACGTCGCGCGCAAAGGGAAAAAGCAAATCGAAAACTGATTTGGAGCGGAAGTTCGTTTGCACCTTTCTGCAGTTTCCTGTATTTGCCGTCGCCGTCGCTGTCAGAACAATAAACACACATATGGCGAGGGCCCAGGCCCAGGCCCAGCCACAATCGCAATCAGAATTGCTGCCGAGTGAGTGTTCTATAAAGTACCTTGACTTGTCTTGGCCTTTGACGCCGTCTTTTGTACCAAGGGAATTCAGTCAGCTTCAGTCAGTCGGAGTCGGAGTCACCGTTGGCTTTTGTGTTTGAGCTGCGAATCAAAAGCTATATGGGATTTTATATATGGGCACAGTTTAGGGATATGCGTGTGCACCGAGGGAAATAAGTGTGAGTAGAAGTTTGAAGAGTTTAGTTTAAAGATGTCCTATAACTTGGTAAAAATAATTTTTAAACTAATTTTAAGGAGAATTCCTTAAAGATTTCTTATTCTAAGATAGCCTATACGTTAGTAAAAATCATTTATTAATTTAATTTTAAGAAAATATCAAATTTTACCAACAATTTCCTAAAGATTTCTGTTGGAAAAGCATTCCTTAAGAAGTTTTATTGTTAAAAAGGAAAACTTTGAAGAGTTTTCTTTGTTAAAAACCTAGTTCTTCCCTGTGTATGCAAAGGCAAGCAGGAACAAGGAGCAAGGATATGCCGGCAGCTGCTCGTTCCTTGTGTACGCTGCTATTTGATTTGCGATTCAAGCCAAGGCGGAAATGGAATGACACGCGAGGCACTCACTCGGCAGTCGGAGACTCACTTTGTTTGAGGATTTCGGCAAAAATTGTGCCTCCATTTTGCCTGTCGACAAAAAAACAAGCCACTGAGGAGCCAAGCAGCCAAGGACCCGCGGACCAACTTCCACTTGAACCGCACGCATTGTTTGCTCTCCTCGAGCAGCCGAAGAATGGGCGTGCTGGATGGAAATCGGATATAGGATCGCAGCGCAGCGCAGCGCAGCGCGTTTTCCAACCCACTGAGCAGCCGCAATCCGGAATCAGCTGCCGGCGAGGGCTAGAGGCTAGATTGAGGAGGTGCCAACCCGAGCCACGCGTGTCCCTCTGTACGCAGTGATCAAAATTGGACACTGGGTCGTCTCATTAGCGCACAGAGGGTCGCAGGTTAATGATGCGCACCCCCGTGCCTGCGCTTCCGCCTCCGCTGGCAATTATGCGACGCACTTGAGCTTGAAGAGCTGCTGCTGCTGCCAAGGAGGAGGAGGAGAAGTTCGAGCAGGAGCCAAGTAGAAGCAGTAGCAGTTGACAGTTGTGGAGATTCATTGACCCCGGGGCAGTGGCTAGGGCTCGGGTTTTATGGTGTCGTCGTAAATGTCAGGTGTGTGTGTGCAGTGCGAGCACCCCATTTAAATTTATTCAACGTAATTAGTTCCCTATGTAAAGTGTAATTCAAATGCCAAACTACAAGTGTTAAGGGGAAGTAAGTGCCTCTCCCGGATTACGCTGCACTTCTTCCGCCAGCCACGAACCCAAAATTCGATTTCCTCGTTTTCAGATAAATTTTGTGGCGCGGATTATGGGACATATATACGAAATATAAATGGGAACACACCCACAACACCTGCAGGTGGAAAAACATGCAAAAATGATCATTGCGAGATATGTGAACGGGACATGACGCCGCAGGATGCCAAACAGAGGATGCGCTCCCTCCATTCCCGCCTCGTTTTTATCGGGGAATTCCGTGACGATGGCAAAAATATTGCAACGCAGCCGAAAGGGAGGGAATTGGGAATGGGAACGGGACTGGGACTGGGCTGTGTCCTGGTCCATTTCGTGTGCACATCGTTATCCTTGCCCCGGATGCACAACAATCAAAATAAACGGCTGCCAAATTGACCATTGACCAAACATCGTCAGCAAGCAAAACGAAGAGGTGGAGCAGGAGAATGTCGTGAGGCGGAGGAGTAGCTGAGACACACCGACACCATTGAGCTGGAGTGAGGCACAGCCACCTCATCTTCGACACTGTCACGTCCAATTCAAGGCACAACTTTCGAGTGGAGGCGAGACATCAAGGGCGATATAAACATGAAATGCTTTTGTTTTTTGCATTCGGACGAAGGAATGTAAATAAGGAAAACCTTTGGAATATTTTGATAAAAAATGAGCTAATTGGTCAAAGCAATGACTATATAGAGGGATTATCATTTGAAAATTCAAATCATATATTAGACCATAATTGATACCCTATAAAGGCAAACTGGTCGCCTCATAATTAACCAGAAATGTTCGCTCATCTGGATGTCTTTTGTCCCCACTCGATTTACGCGATATTATTGCAAAATAATGAAATCGCCAAGAGATTCCAATTCAATCTACGCGCCGCGTAGGCCATTTATGGATTGGCATTGATTTAATACCGCGCCGCAGCGATCGCCTCCAGGTTTTGGTCTGCCAGGCGTCCCTCGAGTCCGAGGCGCAAGGCATTTTGCACCTACTTCAGGGCCCAAGCCGAAGTTGCCGCTCCAAAGTCCGAATCTGATCTGATTCTCGCCGCCTATCGGAGCTGAAGATCAGCGGCGGCAGACGCCACCGCGATCGGAAGGAGCAGGAACCGAGAGACGAGAGGAGGGCATTGCAACAGTATAGAAAAAATCGAAGTATTATCTTTAGATGAGAAATTTCTTGAGTTCAGAAATTACCTATAAATTTTTTTTGTCAAAAAAATGAACCACATTTTATAAAATATTCTATTTTATATGTGGTAAATTTTTTTTGATAAAAGCTTGCTTAAGGCAACTAATTTCAAAAACCCACTTGGAAATATCCTTTTCCTACAGGAAATATTCCTTTCTTTTTCTGTGTGCATGAATTTGGTAAGAATTCCAATGGCTTTTAATGCAACGTTTTTTTTCTGAATGCACCGCTCCAATGTTTATTCAATAAACTCGATCTTAGATGCAGTAGCAGAAGGAGAAGCAGGAGGCATAGCCACAGCCAGAGCAGCAGCTGGCCCATTCAAGACAAGCCGCTGGAATTTCTTGGTGCGTGCTCGGCACAGGCACTGGCACTGGCACTGGCACAGGTTCAGCTGGTTGCCTTGGTTCCTGGTCTCGCAACCTGGAGCTTCGGCGTCTGCCAGCTGCGTCTCCTGATTATGATAATGGCAGCCGGACTGGATACCACCACACCAGCTCCTCGCGGCTGTGGCCAGTTGTGCGCAATTGCTTTCGAATGATCGAATGCCTGGCAGCTCCGTTGACTTTCTGATTAATGCAAGAATGCTCCTTGGCGGCGTTCCACCTTTTTGCGACGATCCCACCACCACCATCACCACCGGCTGCAATTAAAAGTGGCTACCCTCGAAGGCAGGGTAACTTAAGCTGAGGAGGAAAATCAGCACTCTGCAGCCTTCAAGTTTATTACTTTTGAATACTTATTCTGGAAAAATATGAATCAAAATCCAAAAAAAAATTAACTTTTGAGGAATCACCTAAGATACTATTTATTTCCTGCTATAACAAAAGAGTATTCCCAGTTCGTTCCTGGGCGGAGACCCGCACAGATTGATTCTTGACCGGCTGCCGTCGCCTGCTGTGCCCGAACTCGAACCTGAATCTGAGCCTGAGCCTGGCCAAGATCGCCAGCAAACGACAGTCGCCAGCGAGCCTCGTGCCTGCAGTTGTCATAACGTTCAACACATAGCGCCTTTGCGGCCCTTCCCCTCTTTGGCGTCGTCTTGATCTTGGCCAGGTCCTCCCCGGGACCTGGGCTCTGTGCGCTGCCATAAAAGGATTTGTCACGTGCGAGCTTTTGCTGGCAAGAGGCAACAATCATTGGCAGCTGGCAGAGGACTCGAGGAGCTCCATGGCGGTGGCTCTGCATTATGCATGGCACATGGCCAGCTCCGACATCGCTCGCAGCATTCCGCAGCAACAACAGTCGATCCCTTCGTGGTCCTGCTCCGACCAGCAGATCATTGAAATTTATAATTAAGTGGAAATATGTTGTCTACGACAACAGGGCAACAAGGATCCCAGATTGCTGCCGGAGATATGAATTCCGCGCGAAAGTGGAGAGGGGTAACGGAGAGGAGAAGTAACAAATGCATTAGCAGGCCAAACAAGGACCAAATAATGTCCTGGGGAAATCCATTGTGCAAAGAATGGGCTCGGCCTCATACACAATTACCGTTAGGCACACATACCCAACACAAAGGACTACAAATAGAGGAAGGACCTGGCTAATTCATGACTTTAAGGACACTTTGGCAAACAATCGAACGACCGACCAAAGCGAAGGCGTAGGAATATTCACTCTCCAATTGATTATGCATGAGTGTCGGCCTGTCTTGTGCGGTTTTGTGTCAGTGTGTGCGTGCCAATCAACTGGGGAGAATCAATCAAAATGCAATAGGATTGCCAATCAAAGGAAAAGCCGAGAAAAAAGGGCTTTATTTTCCTCCAAGGAAGTCACTTCCGTCCAGGAGCAGCTGCAGCGCAGCTTAAACCCACGGTGGCCAGGGATTCACCCAGGACACTCTTTTCGGACCACATCAGGGCAAATAGCCAAAGCTCCAGGTAACCAGGACAAACAATCAAATGTCCGGCGAAGCGAAGCGTTACGGAATGGCCCCAAGGAGCAGAAGTTGTCGTGCACAGAGAAAAAAAACTAATACCAAATGGGATTAATCTTCTTTCTTATAGATATCTTTATAGATATCTTAGATGTGCCTATTTGTACAGAATAAAAATCCTATTCTGAACTTTCTGGTTTAGAAATCAATGGATATTATGAATTAAAGGATTTATAAAATCAATTATGTTCTTAACCTTTCTGGTTCTGGTGTTCATTCATTAATTTCATTTTATTTGGACACAACGACTTCTAATGTATTTGATTGTTATTATATTAATTTTTATATAAAAAAAATTACCTAATTCTCATTTCTCATTTAAAAATTCAAAAGATTTCCGATTTAACCTTGATTTTCTCTCTGTGCAGGGCTGTAAGCGTAGCATTTATTTGCCGAGCGCACTTTTTGCATTTGCCAAACAAGGGAGACCAACGGCCAGGACGAACGAGGAGAAGCCTTGTCCGGCGAGTGTTTGAACACGAGCCTACCTACACACACTCTCTGGTCGTGGTCGTGGCCGGGCACCGAGTACTTTGCACCTGTGTTTGCACTTAAATCGAGTTTGCTGTTGATGAGCAGCAGCCCGAGACAAACCCACCTACGTACACTCGGAAGGGCTATATGGCTACCCGGTTAACTTGGCCAGTTGGCCAGTGTAATTGCGGCGCCCCCACCACCACCACCACCACCACCACTCACCACATTCACAAAGTCCTGGAACGTCACGTAGCCGGGTCCTGTGGGCAGTTGCGCCTTCTTGGCCCGCTCCAGCAGCAGCTCTCGCTTGTTCATAGGCACTTGGGATAGAAATTCTGGCGATCTTAAGGCCAAAACGAACTCTTCGAAGGATATTTCCCCGAAACCTTCCGGATCGAACTGAAATTTAAGGAGAATTCATAGAGATTCTGGGGATCCCAGGATAAGCAGGTTACTCACCATATCAAAAAGTAGTTTCCATTTCTTGAAGTGAAAAGGAAGCAGAAAGAGTTGAAAATTTAGTTGGGAATATGTTGAAACTTGAAGATGATCTTTTCTCGGATCAACCTTAAATCAAAAGCTAAATTTTTGATTAATTTTTACTCACATCTCTCAGTAACTCCCTGCGAAGCTCAACTTCATCAAAATCCGAGTTGAGGGAGGTGTGTTCCGTGTCATAGCCGGCATCATTGGTGCATTGCTAAAAGGAAGAAATCCCAATTAAAAATGTATTTTTTATCAATATTCCATAAACTAAGTTACTCACGTAGCGCATTTGGGTGTGCGAGATGGAGCCAATGGAGGCCAAAGATCCGGCTATGGTGGATATGTGTTCGATGTCGGCCAGCGTTTCCTGCTGGCTACTACCGCCGGCATTCTGCTGGCTCGTTGGGAACTCTAGTGCCCGCGAGCTTCCACGCTCGGAGCCGGGCCACATCCTGACGATTCCGGCTATCCTCCAGGTTTGGTTTGTGGGATCCAAGCTACTCTGGCAGTGATGGTAGCAATTAGAACTCCTTGCCTCTTTCTATTTTCTGGAATAAATAGAATTTACTATGTCATTTTAGTTGTTTAGTTTAAAGTATTTGTTTTAATTAAATTTTTTGCTGTACAATGCCCCAATTGAAGCCACTGTGCAGAGGTTCGTATGAGAGCTTTGACCAAAGCTCTTCTGGTTTCTGTTGAGGCAAACATTGGGAGAAGTTCCCGTTGCTACCGACTTGGTCGAGTGCGTTGAGATGCCGCCGCTGCCCTTCCAATTCTGTTGTCAGCGGTTCAATTCCCGCGCGAGCCGGAAGACTTTTATTTATATTTCTTGTCGTGTTTGCGGCCTGTGGAAATTAGTTGTTGCAATTTGTCGTGTTTGAGATTGCCGCACTGCTCCGCGGGCCCAGAAAATATTCCGGATAATCATAGGCTAAAGCCGGTAATCAATACCTTAGTCTATTTCATGCCCGGCATACAGATTTCCCTCTTTTTTCCCCATGTTTTTCCTGCCCTTTGTTTTGATTGCCAAGGCAACGGCACTGCCCTTCCAACTTCCCCCTGCTCCTTGATAAGAAGGTTATTGATCCAGGCTAGTTTCCTTGTTGACGTTATTCCGGAGGGGGATGAGGGGTTAAAAGAACTGCGCAGAATCCGGAGTCTGGCAAACAATTGTTTTGCATTTTGTTTACGCCTCGTCAATTGCCGGAAATATTTGTTTTCGATTTTGTTGAATTAAACTTGGCAATTGGCATTCATTGAATGAATGAAACTCGCTTTCTTTTCTTTCCTTCCAACAAGAGAAACAACTGCTTGCTTTGGGATTTTTTCTTTGTTGTGTTTGCTGCCGCCTTAGTTATATTCTTCATTTAAAGCCTCTACTAGAGGTTCTTGTGTATTTCAGACATTTACCTTTTTGTTTTCACCCACAACTAATGTATATTTATTTATAAATTGCACATTTACGTCCAGGCAACACAACAAACAAGCAAACTTTCCACCGGCAAAGTGACAACTGACGTGCAGAGAGAGCAAAGCCAAGAGAGTGTGAGTGAAAGCGACAAGGGGTTGCCAGGCTCCGCTGCTGGAGGGGGTATGGATGTAGAGTACCCATCGCACATGCGCCGTTACTGGAAGGCATTTCCAACCCGTTGGCATTTGCTCTTTCTCGTTCACCCCCGCGCAACCCCTCGAACTTCGACTACCGCAATTTCAAACGGTTACATAGATGCAGCTTTATTGAAATTTACACGTACCACATACATATGAAGACGAAGGAAGAAGAATGCTCTCTCCGTGCCCCACTCAACTCTCTGCTGCAGGGTTGCCGATTTCGCAGTGATGATGATATTTTTTAAATACAAGATTGTGTTAAAAGTGACTGAATACAAAAAAAAAGTGATAATTATAATTTTATAAATATAATTATAATTATATATATGCATGTATAACTGGAAACTTGGGAATACATTTAAAATTTAAGGAAATATTTACTTCTTTTGATTACCTAATAAGGTCCCAATAAAAAATGAATTTTAATGAAAAAATGATTCAAAATTAGTGTTACGTTAAAATCTTTAAAAAGTTAAGAGCAGCAGGGGGAAGAGGGGCCTCAGAGAGTTGTAGCAGGTGATGTTGCTGGTTAAATTGAAGGTAAAGTGGTAAGGATTATTGTGTAAGACACAGGCGTGATGTCGCTTATGAATCAAATTAAATATATATATATATATATATACGTAATGTAAGGTAACTAATGGATAACATACAGTGTTATAAATATTATTACTGCCAAGCGGAGAACGCAATTATTTACAGTTGCTTATGGTCTAGTCTAGGTCCTAGTTTATAGAGCTAGATTATGTAGAACGATTCTCCTGGGAGCGAAGGTGGATGATGCGAACGAAGGCAAAAGTAGGTAGAATGAACACAAATCTAGGAACAGATCGAACAACTAAATATATATATGTCGTATATCTAGAGAATAAACACTCGATCCGCGGGTCGAATTAAATTCTTGGGGATTCTTCTTTAATCTCCAGCTGCCTTGCTAGCCTTCTACTATTTTCGCTGCTTTCTCCTCTCTTTCCGGTTCCGGTTTTTAACAATATTTACACTTCTGGCGATCTCATCAGAGCGCTGGCTTAAAACAAGGTAAGGTTACATCATATACATGTATTATCTAGCATTTATATATATGTAATCGAATATTTTTCCGTTTGCTTGGGGTTTCTCTAGATTAATCTCCCTATTCTCGTGTCGCGAAAGAGTCTCTCCAACGATATATAACACTGTAAGTTGCCTTTTAAAACGGAAAACAGAGGAAGCAAACGAAAAAACAAAAATAAAAAAAAAAAACATTACAACAAACTCGAAGTCTACAGCTAAGTTATCCTACATCCAGTCCGAGTGCTTAGCCCTCGACCATGCGCTCCGTGCCGGCGTCACACTGCTCAATGACCAGGCGGGCGATGCGCTTGATCTCGCCGTAGGGCGTCTCGTGCTCGATTAGCTCATTCAGGATCTGGATGCCATTCTCCTGTTCCACCAGTTGGCAATATTTCTCGGGGTAAACCTGGAAAGAGAATAGTTAAAAAGGATACATGGGATTTCTCCAGCGAGCAAAACTCACCTGCGTCAGATTGGCCAGAGCCCAGACGGCCCAGTGCTGGCATTGGGGCGTCTCATAGCATCGCACCAGGCTGAGGATCGGCTCGAAGCTGCGATAGTTGATGTTGCGCTCGCTCTTGATGTTCCAGCGCTGAATGGCGGCCACCATGCGCTCCAGAACATGCTCCCGACTGGGCGTCTTGATGGTCCAGGCCTCGGCACCGTCGGAGGCGATGTGCGCCAGCACTCCAGCCGCATTGTAGCTGACCTGGAAGCGCAGGTTAGCATGGTTAGCACTGCCCATCTCCCTCTCCCGCACTCTCGCCAGCAAACTCGCACTAGCATCAGACCCACCCACCTCGATGCCGTCACTCAGGGAGTCCAGCAGGCGGGCGAACACCTCAATGAACTCCTGGGTCATCAGCTTGGGCCGGAGCCACTTCACCTCGGCCACGTTGCCCAGCAGGCCCATCATGTTGCGCAGCAGCTCGTCGCGGTCCGGGAAGGTCTGCGGTAAAACGTACAAAAAGAGGGATAATGTTTACAAGGATCTTTATTGTCAAACCAAGATGGAGGTACCTCCATCCTCCGAATTGGAATATAAAACTCACATGTAAACACTTGAGGAAATACTCCATGCCGCGTCCATCCAGGAATCTCTTACAATTAATAGCAGTCTCATCGGTTACATTCCACATGGTGGACCAGGCCACCTCCATCACATCGTCGAAGACAGAGCGCGTCAGGCGATCCTTGATCAGGGTCAGCATGGTCTAATAAGCAATTCACGATCAATACAAATTCTGTTGGACTCCCAACTGAGGCCCAACTCACGCTGACTACTCCCAACTCGCCCAGGAAGAGCTTCTGGCGTCCGTCGACTTGGCATGCCAGTGTGTTCAGCAAATAGATGGCAATGCGCTGAACGAATCCCTCCTGTTCCGTCTTGGAGACGCCGTGCAGCAAGATCTTGATGAGACGCTCGTACTCGAACAGCTGGAAAAATAGATTTAAGTAATCTTTGCAGCTTTTGTTGTGGTTCAAGACAACTTTAAGGCAACTTACCACATCGGCGGGCATGTGGAACTGGGTGAGTGTGAGGTAACCATTCCGTAACATGGTGTCGTCCGTGAGATGCATTTCCATGCCGTTGAGCAGTGTGCGAATGATGTGGTTCCGCAGCAGAGTTCCAAACTTGGAGCGGTCTCTGCCCTTGACAATGTAGAATAAGGTGGCACTAAAACAGGATTTTGGGGAGAGATATAAGAAAAGGCAGGCTAATTAAATGTCTAGACAATACATTACGTTATATTCTGACTTTCAAAGTGCAAAATCTCATCTCATCTTGAGAGAAAGAGGAATAGCTAAGCTGGCAATACCCATATTCCATTTTCCGCACTCACCTGCCGGAGATTTGCATGTGCTTAAATTTAAGATGCCGATCCATGGCGGACAGCACTACATCCAGCGCTGTGTGTATATCCTTGCAGTTCTCGAAGCGAAACAGATGGTACAGATCGTTGAGTACCTAATAAGGGGATACATTAATAAAGAACCACTTCTGGGCAGGACTCCGCACTCACCCTTGTCAAAAGCACCGGCCTGTCGTGATAATACCGCGCTGCCGTCAGAATCTGCTGCTCGTTGGCATCTCCGGCCACCTCCAGAGCCGGAATATCGTGTCTTTTGCAGGCCCAATGGGCGGTGTGATAGAGTCCCAGAAACTGCAGTGGCCGCTGAGTGCGCGATGCCAAGCCCGGGATGTCGGTGAGGGCAAAGTGCTGCTCCATCTTGGTGCTGCTGGACGACTGTATGGCGGCACTGGCACTCGTGGATTCCTTGGTGGCCACCCCATTGCCCGCCAAATTCGTCCCCGAGATGTCCAGGTGAGTCAGGTGTCTCAGGTTGTCCATCAGCATCTCCAGCGTTTGGTCGGGCAGGTCGTAGGTGCCCTGGCCACTGCCGGAACTGGAAATGGATATGTCGAGCGTGCACAGGCGCCGCAGGCAGCAGATGGCGTGCAGCTGGTTGGCAATGGGCCACACATTGAAGAGGATGAGCGTGTGCAGGTTGGGCAGCGAACCCAAAGCCTCCAAACTGAAGTTGGCCAGCACGCAGGACGTGAGGTCCAAGTGCCCAAGATCGTGCAAATGCGCGAACTGCAAGCGGTGATGCATCACCACGCCGTTGAGGACCAAACGCCGCAGATGCGGGCATGTCAGCTGAAAGTCAACCGGCTCCTTCTCGTTGGGCTCCGCATACTGCAGCAGATGGGAGCTGATTCCGAGCTCCAAGGAGCGCAAGCTGTCGCCGTAGTGGGCCAGCAGGTGGTGAGATCGCACGGTGATCGTGTCGCAGTACCACATGGACAGCGCGAATAGCTTGTGGCGCATCAAGGTCTCCAAGCCTGGAAAGATGAGGAATATGAAATCAAACGAAATAATGTTATTTATATGCTCGAATTCAAAGAACTAACTACTCGAAATAATTTCTAACAGCTAAGAGTCCACAGAAATCTTTAAATGCCAACGTTATACCCCCCTCTTTACAATAAAAAAGAAAAATAAACCAAAGAAAAACATCTCACCAATGCTGCTCAGCGTGCTGTTGCGCAGATTGACAATCTTGAGCGATGTACGGTGCGTGTCCTCAAAGAGACAGATGACGCTGTCGTCCAGCGGTCGATTGAAGCGCTGATAGTTCTCCAGAAAGCCGTCACAGATCTCGTTGGGCAGGACAATGCCCGAGTTGAGGCAACGCTGGCCATCGGGACGGAGGCCGCTGATGATGTCCAGGTTGTTGCATAGCTTCTGGTAGGCAATCTCCTTGAGAGTCAGCGGTTCCTCGTCCAGCGACCCATCCTCCATCAGCCGCACCTTGCAGCTCATCTTGGGGCCACAAATTTTGTGCTCAATGATGGTGTCTGAAAATAAAGAGAGTCAAAAGGAGAAGTGAATCATCTTAGTAGCTTCAAGTGTTCTTTTTTTTCAGGGTTGCAATTATTGACAAGTTAGCTCCTATATCCTATTTACTTTGTGATTTTGCTTTGTTTTGACATATTTTTCGTTTCTTTACTATAAAATTTGTTCTTGTTCCAAGACCTTGTGGGACTTACTGATGCTTTTTGTCTAATTAAAATTAAAGTCAAAATTATGAATATAATTTACTCTGAAAAATCCAAGTTATAGTAATTTTATTATATTATGACATCATTTTGTTGGATTTTGTTTTTAATGATTGATAAATGGGCGTTAATTAATATGTATTTAATTGAAAGCTGTTCTTTTGTTTTACAAAAACTGAGACGTTCTAATTTAATTAGAAAATAGCAAAGTAGGAAATGTCAAGTATTTATCACCTTTTACTTGCCGTTCCAAAAGAAAAATTTGATATCTCTGTAGGCCAAATAAACCTCAAAAAGATTTACGTTTAAAATAATATTATTATTCAGTTTAGGTGTAAAGCTTTTGAGAGTGCAAGTCACTTTGACAGTGAAAACAGACACTTTTTGGAGTAAAACTGTCACTTTTAGACAATTTTTAAAAATTACCTTTAATGTTTACCCATGAATAGTCAAAGTAGGATGTATAATTATTTTAATACTTTAGCTTGAGTCATACTCAATTTTATAAAAATAAATTCGACATTTTTAGGTTCACTAATTATTTAAACAATAAGAAAGAAACTATTTGTAATACTTAGCAGACAGACGTATTTAGAGTTGCTGACAAGTGGCGTAGCAGATAAAACTGGCAGTTGTGCCCTAACCGGACATTGAGCAAGGGAATCAAGTTCTCCCTACAGACAGCTAGCTCAACAGTAACTCTTAAGTTCTCTTTGAAGAAAGGTACGTTCCGAGGTACATATATTAACAAACAAATATTTAATTTTGTACAATTTAAGCCAAAACTTTATTTAGTTAGTTTTAGTTTTAAGGAGTGCAAGTCACTTTGAGAGCGAGAAGTGGCTTGACCTCTTATTGAAATCAGCTCTACACGCCTTTTCAAACGCAAATTTCGCTGGATGACTGGTCAATCTTGGCCAGACTTCGTCTACCCACCACACTGGGCACGTGTCGTTAGGCTTAATCTGATTCATGTTCTTGAAGTCTGATAGCCAAACCTTATATAATGGCATCCGAGATAGGGACTCCGGATTATACGGACGGAAGGGCCCCAACACAGAACCAAAACAAAACCGAAGAAGTCGTGTGTATGTACATACGAATGCGGAATGTGCTGGCTAATAGTTATTCAAGTTCCGCGGATCACACAAACACAGCGGAGAAGGAGAATGCCAACAAACAAACAAGCTTCTGTGTGTGAGGCTGTGTGTGTGGGTGCGTCGCAGTTATTGAAAAAAGCAAGAAAAAACACAATAAAAAGCGAAAAGCGTCACAATGTCTGTGGCTTATCAAGGAGAATGAATGAATATCGAGACAGCCTGCACAAATCGAAGCGAGTCGAGGCGAACAAACGCAATTCCGAACAGCTGTCCGAGTATTTTTATCAATCCCATCCCGGGATCTGCACGCGTTCTGTACCTTTTATTGCTTAACGTTGCCCCAAACGGCCGTAGCAGCCTCCAAAAAAATGTCCCTTGCTGCTTTGTGCGTTTGCTTTGCAGTGTGTTTGCTGTCTTTGCTCTGCTTTTGCACTTGCCACTGCGCTGCTGCTGTCTTTTTTGTGTGTCTTTGCCTGCCAGCAACGAGCTGCGGCAAACTGCACTGTGCGCGGCGTGTATTCCCGTGTTGATGCGCGCCCACCAATACAATTTGTCGCGTTTTTTTCGTCGAGGAAATCACTTCATTATTATTTTGATTTCTATTTCTATTTTCTTTGTACGAGTTAGAGCTGCGCAGACTTCGATTGTTTTTGGAGAAGCCTATCGGCAATGACTTTATCATCGACTTATCGCTCAAGAAGGACTCATGGCGCTGCCATACTTTTCGAGGAAAATCATTGGCTTTATTTAATTTTCCTCAATTTCCGTAGTTTTATGCGGATAATAACATTTAATTTGCACCTGTAGGCGAGTTGGGAGGCAATGCAGTATGTCCTCGAAGTGGAAGTTCAAAAAAGTCTGTAGTAGATAGTGTTGGTTAGCGCAGTGCCAATAAACGTGCTAATCTGAGCGGGAAATTTAAAGAAAGATTATTGTCATTTAATTTTAAGAAATATTAAACGAAATATAAAAAGGTCACAGCATGAAAATCAAGATTTGAGAACTAAAAAATCCATAGAAAATCTATAAACCAAAAATCTGTAAATAAATATGTATACTAATAATTTAAATATGAATAAAAACCAAAATTTAATTTCGAATAATTGCGAAATAATAAAATATTAAATAATTGGCCCTCATTCCCCTTCACTCCCCATTAATACAGCCGAATTTCTTAATCGGGAAACTATATTTTATTGTGTAATTTAAGCGCTGAAATTAATCAAAGGTAAAATATACAGTTAGCTTTCCATTGCTTGGGGCTGGTTTTCTCTTAGTGTATTGTTATTTCCGTGTTGTCTCGGGGCATGAAGTAATACAAAATCAAAACACTGGAACAATCCCCCGCCTTGCGGGCCAGGGACCTCCGCACTCACTTTAAATCTAAATCACTGCGTTGCAGAATAATCATCATCTCAGCGTAATCATAATCTTTATCGTAGTCTGGCTGCCAACGTTCGTTTCTCGCTTGCGGACTGGCGTTAATAAATTAAAGTGCATCGATTCCTCATCGCTTTAGGTGCTAAGTGAAAAAGGACAGAACTCAGGTCGGGACTCATCCTCCTCCTTCCATCTAGCCGGACAGATCGCCCTGATCGAAGATGCCCTGGTCGTAGAGCTCGGCCACCACCCTTCGGCCGCCGAAGAACCGGCCGTGGAGCGCCTCCTTGCCGCGCAAGGCCTCCGCGCCGGCCGAGAACTCGACGAATATCTTCACAATGATCTCCGCCTCGTCGTCGTCCTCGTTCTCCGTTTGCTTCTCGTTGAAGATGATCACCCGGCTGACGGTGCCGAACTTGCTGCACTCCTCCTGGATCTCCTCCTGCAGGGTCTCGTCCACGTCCTCGGGACCCACCATGTTCCGCAGGATGATCACCCTCGAGTCCTGGGGCCGCATCAGACGCTGCATCACCAGCTGGCGGGCACTCTGGCCCTTGATGGACATGGTCTCCTGCTGCTGCAGTGTCTGCACATCGCCCTCGTCCATCAGCTTCTTCTGCAGCTCCTCCTGCTGCTTCTCGTGCGCCTTCTTGATGTTCTCCGAAAGACTGGCCGCCGTCACAGCGGCATTGTTGGCAGCTGCCGAGAGAGCCGCGGCCGTGGCCCCATTGCTGGCCTCTGCCGTGGCGGCCAGAGTGGCCACCGATGTGGGCAGTATGCCGACTGCTCCAACCCCGCCGCCAGCCACTGCAGTCATGGGCAGCGTGGGAGTGGCCAGCAGAGCGGGTGGCGGGAGAGTGGGTGCCACCGCCTGGAGAGGCTGCAGCCCGGCGGGCACTCCCAGCAGGCTGGGTGCCACGGCGGAAGGTGCCTGGAAAATGCCCGGCGGCAGGAGGGCCGCCGCTGGAGCTGCCTGGACGGCCAGCGCGGGATGCAGGGCAGCCGCTGATGTGGCAGCCGAAACTACCGGCATGGCACCCACCTTGGTGACCACCGCTCCGGCTGCCAAGGCGGGTGTGTTCTGCGACAGACCCAGCACCGCATTGCTGGCCACCGCA
Organism: Drosophila ogumai; assembly: GCA_018904815.1. Taxonomy (NCBI): domain Eukaryota; kingdom Metazoa; phylum Arthropoda; class Insecta; order Diptera; family Drosophilidae; genus Drosophila; species Drosophila ogumai. The sequence continues at coordinate 47,087 of JAEIIJ010019991.1, read as the reverse complement.
TCCAAGGCCTGGATCTTCGCCGTGGCTGCTGCAGCAGCCACCGCAGCAGCTGTGGGCATTGTTGAGTTCGTTGTGGGACAGGCCAGGGCGTTTGGCGGCGTAATGGAGCGACCAACTCTGCAGGATTTTAGTTGGAAATTTAGTAAATACCTCGGCCAGCTTCAGAGGCACACTTACCGCAACAGCTGTCCGCCCAAATCAAAGAGATTCATGCTGGCTATGGCCTCGTCCATGGCCTGTTTGTTGGCATACTCGATGAAGCCGTAGCCCTTGTGCGTGTGCAGGGATGTGCCCTGGGCCAGCTTGCAGTAGAGGATCGGTCCGAAGGCCTCGAAGACGCTCTTGATGTCCTCCTCGGACAGATCCGGATGTATGGACGCCACGTAGATGCGGTTAAAGCTCTTGGCCTCCTCCTGTACCTCGTCAATGACCTGCTGAGCCTGTGGCATGTTGCTGGGTCGTCCCACCTTGATGTTCCTGCCGCCCATCAAGGCTCCGTTCATCTGTTCCAGCGCCAACTGAGCGCCCTCCGGTATTTCGTACTCCACGAAGGCGAAGCCCTTGTGCTTCTGGGTGATGGGATCCCACGACATATTGATGGACTTGATGGGTCCAAACGGGGTGAAGGCCACCCGGATGGTGTCCTCTTTGAGCTCAAAGGAAATACTGCCCACGTAGACTCTGGAACGGCGAGTGCGAAGAAAAGTTATTGATAAAAGTTACCATTTCCTTGTTCATTTTACTCGCAAAAAGGGAAAGTGGGAGTCAGATCTTATCAGCTAAGAGAGCACAGTGACTGGGATCCTCTACGCCTGTCTCCAGTAACGCGGAGCTACAGACGCGGCACCCAATCTTCGCCAGACATTTCATGAGTTTTGCATCAGAATCTCCCGAGTTTTAGGCCCCAAAAGACACCCGAAACTGTCTCGCTCACCTGCACATTAAGGCTAGTGCCTGCTGGCGCTGGACCTGGGTGCGCTGGGTTGCCAGCTGCTGCTGTTGGTGGGCCAGGGTCTGCTTCATCAGCACCATCTTGATGCTCTGCTCCATGGCATACTTCTTGGCCTTGCTGACCAGGTCGTGTTGCTCCGACGACAGCTTGGGCAGGGCTCCGCCGAGGAGGCCCAGCAGGGCGGAGCGTGTGCCTGGCCCGAACTTGACATCGCCCGTCTGCTTCAGGTCGTACAGGGGCTGCGAAAGGTAGGGAATTTTCGAATCCGTGGACTTGCCTAGAATTGGGAAGAGGGATTAGTGCATCTCATACTGGGAAAGGGGGCGGAGTAGTTCGCTTGAGTTCATCAGCTCTATGCAATTGGTTTCTGTTTTTGGGGAATTTTTCGGGCTTGACTTTGCTTTCTTTTTCGATTTTTTAGATTATTCGATTATCTTGGTTCCAAAAACTGTGGGACAAATGTGAGTCCGAGAAAGGGTTTTGAAATCTTAATCGCTTAAAAGACAAAAACTGCCTGCTGCCTGCAAGAAAGATGAAGACAAAAAGAACAAAAATAAGAAAACAAATTTTTAATCAATATTGAGAGTCGAGGCGGGGCGCGTGCGCGTGTGTAGGCTCCATTTTTCGGATCGGATGGGTATCGGAGCGCGCTCGTTTTTATCGATAACTGTCGATACATTCGATATACATTAAGCAGCTAGACATTACATTTGTTGGACGAGGAGGGTCAGACAGTTGCTACGATTCTATCGCCTAGGCGGCAGGAGGTCTTAGGTCTTGGGTTTATGTCAGTGTTTTTGGCTTTTTATCAAGAGAGGCTGGAAAATGCAAGAATAAAAAGAGAAAGCTCCCGTCAAATTAAAACATATACGCTTATCGATAGGCAATTGGTGGAAGACATAGTGTGTATAATGTGATGCAGTGTAGATATAATACGTAAATAGGACGAAATAGGACATCCACCGACACATCCGATTGTTGGTCGTCGGCTCTGTTATCGGGTGTTATCAGGTGTCGAACTGGGCACACAGCACGATGGGGAGTCCGCCGCCTCTGCGTGCGTGTGCTCAGCTCTGGCAAAAAGTGTGTATAGTTTTCATTAAAAAATTAGAAATTATAAGCGACCTTAGGTGCGGTTTCGTATTCGTATTCGGTTTTCAGTTTTCGATTCGATTTCCATGAGTTGGGGGCGTGGTAATTGACTTGAAGAAGGGTCACACACATTTTACATTGCTCAGAGTGATAAAAAAGAGAAAAATAAAAAAAAGAAAACAAGACGCTGAAACGATAATAAGAGCAACAATATGTTTAAATTGGTTAGGTTCTCCTTCGCCCTACCTATGCACATAAATTCTGTTCTGTTCTGTTCTGGTCTGATCTTTTTGCAACTCTCTTGGTTATTTATTGGTGGGGCTTGGCGCCCAAGCTGGACTTCAACCGAAGGAAAAATCAGTGCAATTTCTAGTGCGGATCTTGGGGATCGTTTAGATCGTGCTGCATTTGAGAAAGTGATTACCCCCTTTTGGACTTCATGACTTTTATGGCGACATCGGACCGTTTGGTTAAGCGGAACAACTAACTGGCTAAGCTAGGCTACGCTATGACAAAACACATAAATTTATTGGTACTTAATGTAAATGCACGCAACCACACTGGACAGGACCGGAATCAGAATCTGGAGCCCGGATCAGTCCCCAACAGCAGCTAGCTGGCGGCACACGAACGACGACGTGATGGCGAGGTGGTTAGAAGCGGATTAATGTCGATGTTCTTGGTTGGTTGGGCTGTTTTGTTGGTAGTTGGTAGTAGTAGTAGTAGAGTAGTAGTGGAGTTATCTAATTGGGCATCATCTCTCTCTCGATCTCAATAACCGACCTCGACATCGAGCTCGAATTTGAGTCTTGACAAAACTTAGTCTTAGGCGGAACAAACTTAAAAGGAGAACAAATGCTTACGAGAACTAAAAAAGAGAGATATAGAAGAAAGAGAAGAGAGAGATAATAGTTATATATGCATTTTAGATTAGTTTATGGCGATTCGTTGGCTTTTACGCGTCTCATTTGCATATATTTATCGTTTGTTTCTTGTTTCTTATCGACTTGGGGTATCGCGCCTTTTTCGATTTCGGCGATAGACTGACTCTCAACTCGATAGCGATATCGATTCGTTTCGATTTGTTTGACTCTCACCTCACCTCACACCTCACACAGTCTGAGTTATAGAGTTCATCGTGCGTTTATGAAGTCTGCAATTACTTAAGCAGAACAAAAAGAAAAACCGATTATTTAGTGGCGTCAGGTGCTGCCCTTAAGATGCAACGGAGTAGAGTAGAGTAGTAGTAGTAGAGTACAAGTAGGATCAAAAATATATGGTGTGCTTATGTTTAATGCTTAGAGAGAGACAAACAAAAATATAATACAATATTTAGCCGGCTCCTTACGGCTCCTCGGGGACTTGTTGTTGTTGTTGATTGTTGATTAACCTATTAACCACACACTGAACATGTTTTGGGACCGCCTCCTCGGTTATCATTCCATCATACTTAGTTATTTATAGACGAACAGATGGGAAACTTACCAGAGTCGGAGCGCGATCTCTTGGTGGCCGGCATGTCGCTGATCTCGCGCTGATCATCCGAACGCGGCGATCGTGATGCTCTGTCGTTGCTGCCCTGTGGAATGAGAAAAACCAAGGGGTTAGTTTATAATTTTTAATATTTTTTCTGAGCCTTATAATTTATGTGTGCCATGGGAAATCAAATAAAATTATTTGTTTTTAAGTTTCCCAAGCATGTCTAGCTTTTCTCATTTTCTGAATGTATACATTTTTTTATTGCTTTAAATTTGTATTTCACGGATAAGTGATCAAGAGTGTATAGCAGATGGCGAAAAGTTAGGAAATTTTTCTTGACAAAAATCAATTAATTATACTACAAATAAAAGGGTATTATTTATGATAAGCTCACTGTTTGCATGCAACTTCAGTTTTTTCCACTGCCGTCATCGGTGATAAAAACAACGCCAGACTGCTTTGAATGAGGTTTATAATAGATAATGTAAAGCCATCACCATATGGTTACATCCAATCTAAAAACTGCGCCGAAGCCTCACCAATCCCCTCTCCTATTAACAGATATACCTTCAGCGGCAGAGGAGCGAGCGCGTGGTGTCAACTGCGGGATAGATACACACACTCCCCTAGGTCGCCTGCAACAGAGACGTCGGCGCTCCAAGCGGCGGCAAGGTCACAACGGGGTGCTCCCAGCACTGACACCCGCACCCGCACCCGCTCCTCGCCCCTTCGCGCACTTTTCCCCTGCAGCTGCCGACGCCGCTGCCGCACATTACAACAACGTCACACAGAGGCATCGAAAAAATGCGCAAATTTCACACGCTTTGCGGGACACGCTATGCCGAAAAAGGCTCCCAAACACACGCCGCCGCCGTAATTGCATTTCCATTTGCTAATACTAACCATGATCGCTGTTTTCCGGGTACTTTATTGGCAATTTGCTATCCGCAACACTGTTTATTTGTTAATTATTTCTTTTGCAAAAACTTGTCAAGCTAACAGAATTGTGTTTTTTTCGGAAAAAATTATGGCAACACTGGACCCTTAAAAATCTCAAAAAATTTGTACCTAAAAAATCCACACACCCGATACGAAAACCACATCTGACATTCGAATGTCATCGATGTTTTCGGAACTATACTATCGATATTCAGTAAAATAAACCGGATAATTTTATTTAGTAGATATTTGGGCACACTGCCACTTAAGAAGTTTTTAAAATCTCCAACTCGCCCATATATTTTTCTCGAACAGTTAAAACTATATAAATATAAACCTAATTAGAATGACAAGTGAAAAAACCCCAAAAATCTGCCAATTAAATATATTTGTGAAATGACGTAGAGACTGTGCCTGTGGTGTAATTTGATTCCGCAGTAAAAGATGTGGATAATCGTCATCGGGTGTACGCGTGATCCCTCCCGGATACTTGGTGCAATGCAAGTGAGCTAGTCATCTTTTAAAATTTACAACTGCATGTAGTTTTTCTTTATTCAACCCTTTTCTTAAGGACTACGACTAAAATTAAACTATGCATTAATATTTACAACTCTCGATCATTCAGGGAGAGTTTTCTTTTGCCGCTCTTGTTTTTTTTGTTTGACGTTTCTCTGACGTTTCTTGGGTGCGGAAAATGGGATAAGGGCAAGAGACTGCACATTGATATATATTTTATGGGAGGTGACGTTATCAATTGCTTGTGAGAGGAGCAGGAGCGTGCATCTTGAACAGTGAAAGGGCTAACCAATTACAGCAGCTTAGAGGGGGCTTCTTCTCATCATCAATCATCAATCAAAATCACAATGGTCTATGTTTTGCTTACGATCTACAGGTTCTTGTATCCCGTGCGTATTCCATGTTCTTTAAAGCTAGGTGTCAGTCGCGCGACTTGCTTCATTTCATTTTCCAATTTTAAAAAATTAAAAAAAATGTAAAATATAAATTTTGAGCTTTGAGCTAAAAACAGATCCCAATCCTGGGATGATGCAAATAAATTAACGAGAGACCGAAGCACGTTACGCTCCCAGGATTCACTAAGTACACATGTGTAGGTTGCTTCGGTTGCTTAAGTAAGTGGTTTTGGCGAGTGTTAAGTGTGTTCCAGGCAGGCTCTAGTTGGTTACTGGTCACCGGTGGCCTGGGCGAGCACCTTGGCGGCTAAACGGGGTCGAGGGCCGGGCGGGCAGCAGCTTGTCTCAAGCTCGAATACCAATCCGCACTCGACGACGACGACTATCACAAGGTTCAGTTTGTTTTGTTGTTTGGTTGGGGCAGCAGCAGCAGCAGCTTGCCTTAGTACAGGTCATCCTCCATGTTGTGGATGAGTATCTTCTTGTCCTCCTTGCAGCTGGACTTGGCCAGGGTCTGCTCCACCAGCTTGGGATCGAAGCAGGGCTATCACATAATAAGGATGTGGTTATTTATTTATATTATTTAAAATGATACACCCGAAATCCTTACCGTTTCGCAGATGTTCATGTTGCAGCAGTTCTCTATCGTGATCTCGCACTGCTCGGTGGCCAGTGGACGGTTGGTCAGCGGCGTATCTCCGGCTGAGTTCGTCCTGGCCTGCTTGCGCACCACAAAGGTCTTCCTGATGCGCGGCCTCTTCGGCTTGTACAGGCGGCGAACGCCGTGCACGATGATGGCCACCAGGAGCAGGCTGAGCACGATGCCAACGACCACGATGATTATCACGCTGCTGGTCCAAACGTTGGGCGTGAGGCACACATCCAGGTGCTGGTACTGGGGAATGGCGATATTGGTGCTGTTCTCCTGGGCCAGTTCCTCGCAACTGAGAGGCATGATTAGTTTGATTTCTTGAGAAAAAGAAGCTTACACAAAGAACTCACATGCTGTGGCAGCCAAAGGGCACATAGATCACAGGCTCGTGCTTCAGCAGGCGGCAGAAAAGGGAGCAGATCTCCGTGGAGTTCTGCTCGCAGCGAGCTCCGCCAAACCTCGGTGGGCACTCGCAGCTGGGCTCCTGCTCCTCGCTTTCGCCCAGCCGGCAGTGGCCCCCGTTAAGGCACAGTCCGGAGCACTTGCTAACCTCGCAGCGCTCGCCGCTGAATCCCGGTTGGCAGTAGCACTTGGGGTAGGCCTGTTCGGACATCTGGCAGGTGCCGTGGACACAGTAGTTGTGGCATTCGCGGATCTCGCACCGGGATCCCTTGAAACCGGGCGGGCAGATGCAGAGGTCCCTGTTCGGGATGTAGCTGCCGCCGTTCATGCAGTGGTCGCGCTCCAGCTGGGCCATCTTCTCGTCCAGCAGGCTACTGCTTTGCTTCCTGCTCTTCTCGTCCAAGCGCTGCTTCACCTTGCGCACTATGCTGGCACAGTGGGCGTCCTTCTGGAGTCTCTGGTAGAAACCAGTGCGGGCCACAATTCCCCTGGCCTCCTCACTGAGATTGGCCACGCGCACCAGCGGGCACTCCTCCGACACGGGCTCTGGGTCGCTCTCGGGCTTGGATTCGCTGGGGTCCGTTGTGTCCTCCATATCCAGTGGCCTGGCAGTCGTGGTTACCTTAACCGGCGGCACCTTCGGGTGACTCCACACCGCCCTTGTGGTGCGGTCCGTCCAGTAGATGGCATCGTTGGTCACGGCCAGGTTTAGGGGTTCGTGGTGCTTGTCCTTCAGCACCACCTGGCGATCGGAGCCGTCCATCTTCGAGCTCTCCACCGCAAAGAAGACGCCCTTGAGGTCGTCAATCCAAAAGAGGCGATCGGAGAGCTGGTCGACCACAATACCCTTAGGCATGTCGATGTTGGTGTTGATAATCACAGTCCTGTTGCTGCCGTCCAGATCGATCCTTTCCACGGAAGGATGCGTGATGTTCGAGTTGGTCCAGTAGAGCTTACGGCGGCACACGTCCACGGCTACGCCATCAGGTCGGCCTCCCTCCTGGCTGAGATCCAGCAGAACCTTGGGCGACTCACCCACTTCGCTGTCGATGGAAGCGAAGAAGATCTTCCTCTGCTCGGTGTCCGACCAGAAGAGGTTCCTGTTCAGCGGATCGTAGGCCAATCCTCCCACAGACTCGTTGCCCGTCCGTTTAATTGCCTGCTCAGCCACATGAGAGGCGGCCAGGGCATCTCTTCTCAGCGAGAATATGCTGCCGTTCTTGTGCTTGAGGTCATTAAAGTAGATCAGCTCCTCAGTCTCGTCAAAGGTCAGGGCGGACAGCTCGTCGAACTCGTGGGCAGCCGTGGCTATTGTCTGCCAGGAACTGTCCATGAACTGGATCTTGGTCCTCAGCGTTACGGCGTATTCTGTAAGTGAGGAGATTTAAATTGGGAGTTAGAAGGTAATATTACAGTATTTGAGGAAGTTTGAGAAATACCTTTATGCAAAAAAAATAACTAGCAAAAAAAACCAAAACAGCTTTGAAAAAAAATAATATCAAAACAATATCAATAAATCACAGAAAGCCTGGTTTGGTTTGAGTTGTCCAATGTTTTTGTGTTTGCGAAAGATTGGGTGGCGTTAACTGAAGAAACAGTAAACTAGTTTTTCCCACAAGGGCTTACAATCCCACCAATCATTAGCCTGACAGCTACGTGATACAGCGAGTCAGAGTTCAGTGACTCATTCACCATGGGTACATTTATATATACAAATTAAGACTATATCCACATATTTTCTGGTTCGTTGGTGGGTCCCGAGTTTCAAGGGCGATGAAGTCGAACTATAAAAAAATCTCCCCCAAAAGGTATATGCATGCAACCCTGCATGGGTCTGTATTGCTTTTGTAATAAAAATATTCCTATGTAGTTTCTAGAATGCTGCTAAAATTGGCAAACGTGACCGATCGTTGGCACGCATCACTTTACTATTTATATCGATAAGAGTGGAAATCGTCTAAGACCCGCACTTTATTTACGGAAATTAAGCTCAATCAAAGGCAAAGACCCTACTCTGACACTGATATGTCAAGCCCCTGCCGTCAGTCGTCATAAAACTTGCCAAAAGAGTCGCCAATTTCCAATCAAGCCGCCGCCATTTGTGGAAATTGCGACTCGGGTTGAATTTTGCAACCAATATTCAGCAATAAATTCCCGCCCGAACTGCGTTTTATTTTTATTAATTGATTATTTAATGCGGCGCCTCGTCTACAAGGAACATTTATAGATAGTTAGTTCAAAATAATCGAAAAACATTTAAATGTGTCTAAGGTCTAGACCCAATGATAAGGCCTTGTAAATTTGTTACCTTATGACAAGAACTGAAGACGTCAACCAGGAAAAAGCCCGAGGGAAATCCCTTTATACGTAATGTCAATTAGTTTTTTAAATCAGAAATCTATATTCAGGGTTATTCAGGTTATTAGATTATATTTCAAGGAAAAAGTATTATATTTAGTGGATCCTTTCAGAGGAATTTCAACTTATTTGTAGTGACGTCAAAAGTTATAAATGTATTTTAAGAAACTTTAAATTGTATTAAAAAGAATGCTTATCCTCTAATCAAAGGTAAACCTTGAAATTTGTACACAAACATGGCGGGCCCCAAGTTCGGTGTGCAAAAATATGATAAGAAACAAATGGCGGCGATTCTGATGCCAATGCTGATTCCGAATCCAAATCTGGATTCCCTCCTCCCCATTCCCAAAACGAGATCGAACAACCTGTTACCAACGCTCTGCTGCTGCTGCTGTTCCTGCTGGGGGCGTGTCATTTATTTAATTAGGAAGGCTGGCCAGTTAATGTCGATGATTAAGCAGCTGCGACACCTGTTGCTGCTCGTGTGTTTACATACAAACACGTTGAGCAAACAAAATCCTGACTCGTGCTCTTCGCACGGAAAAGGAAATGGCAATGAAGAACGTGCAGGGCAATGCAGCAGCTGGCGGAACAGAAAACTTAATGACAGCAGTTCCGGAATATGGTATCAAGGCTTCATTTTCACAGAACCAAGCTTTAACCCCATAACCAATCGATCAGATGATTATCTCTCTTAATTTTGCGACCTGGTCAATGGCCCAAGTTGTTTTCGGTCGAAAACCTTTGTAGGTCACCGAAAGACCACAACAACTGGTATCCAATAGATACAAGATACAGAAACAAGGGAACTTGTTTAACTCCACTCTAAAGATAGACACAACGACGTTAAGCCCAGTTGCGAAGTTTCAATTAAATTCAGTTAGACTTCCATATCTTCAACCGTTTTTGTTGCGAAATGAGCATATATTTAAGAGAGAAGGAGTTATGGGTATACTGACATGTGTATTGCTGAAAAGTTTAGTTTTTATTACAATGGGAAAGGAAGCTAACCTCACTACACTATTGGTGTTATTCAGTTGTTTACTTTTTAGATACCGAATGACTACGCCTTTTAAAACAAGTTTCGTATTAGGGGGTCCTGGCCTCATGATCTCTTTTCGACTTACATACTTCAAAGTAATATTATTGACTCCACTTTATAGTTAATGGTAGACCTCGCAGCTATTGGTTAATCATGATTCATGCATATGTATCTGTGTGCTGGCCAATTATTGATGGTTAACAAAAAAGAAAAAGAGCTGCAAAAACAAAGCGTGGCTTAGTTAAGCGGTATTTACCACGCGAACGACGAACCTTTCCACCGCCTCGACAGCTGACCTCCACGATTCTGGTTTGAGGTCAACGTTTTTATCGATGCAGAAAATGCTAAATGGGCAATATACCTAATGCCGAGTTGATTTGTGGTACTTTTGGTGAGAATTCAGTTATTAAAACTTAATCGACCTTTCATTCAGCGTAATTCAAACAGTAAGTATTAGTTAATTAACTTTTCCTTTAGTATTTAAATTTTATTTCAGAATTAAGTAGCAAGTTCTATTCGGAGTTTAGCAACATTATGAAGTTAAGATTCTGTGAATAAAGTAAAGTTATTGTGAAAAATTTAGTTTACATTATTGTAATTAAAATATTTCCTTGAGGGAATATATAATTTATGAGAAGTAACAAAGTGAATAATTTAATTAATTTTGTTACAAAATTTATTATGTTATTATCGCTACCATATTTTGTTAAAATTATAATGTGAAGTTAATGGAATTCCCCAATAAAACGCGACGATAAATCCCATAAGGTTCTACAGTCTGGATCTTTCCTTCCGCCAATACCATTACCGAAGTGATTGAAATTTATTGTGGGGCCACTTAAGGGGCTTGATAAACCGCCTGGCCAGAAATTATTACGGCTTGTCCAATACAAGTCGTGAAATTTGCGGTATCTCCGCCGGAACGCCAGCAGTTCGATATGGATTTTCGCACGGGCTCTTTCCAATGCGTCACGGATCGAACCTTTCCACCGCGATATTCAGCCCATTAGCATTATCAGATAAAGCGGGGCGGGCAGGTGCTAATGGAATGCCTGGGAAATGCTCCCTAGCCGCACGTGGGCTATACGCTATATGTTCAGATCAGGTTCCCTGTCATTCTGGGTTAAAAGGCAATCTCTGCCTCGGAGCGATTGGAAGGGAACGTAATGAATCGACTGAAAATGAGAGTCACGAATTCCAAGACCCAGGGAAGAAAACTGCTGGTAAGCACTTCTCGTGAATGAAAGAGGATACCACCAAATGCGCCGATGAAACATTAGAAATCGCTACGACACAATCTCCGAATCTAAACAAAACCGGCAAAGCGATGTTGTGGCATACGTGACAAACTAACTGAGCCACATGGCGGTCCCAGTGGTGGCAATATTGAGTACAGTGCACCCTAACTGACCAGAATCCCATGTGGCAGGCGTACTTGAGCAATTTCAACATACATAATTTCTATTTAGAAATTAAATGATTTAAATTTTTAATATTTTTATTGCCTGTTAAAGCAAGCCGTTATTCCAGTTTTGGAAGTTGGGGCCGGGGGCCACGTTAAACCCGAAAGAGCAAAAGAGAGGGAGCGCTAGAGAGTGAGCGTGCAGTTAACCCCTCGAAGAGAAAGCCGGAGACAACAACAAATCGGCAATTAATAGTGAGTTTCAGGCACTGCGGATAGATTCGCGGCTTGAATTCGATGTTATTAGTTATCAGGCGACGTGTGCATTGTTGCCACTGATAAGCAGATAAAAGAATCGCTGTTGGAAGCGAGGCAGCCCCGATAGTCAGCTGATAGCTGTGATGGGTGATAGCACGCACACACCGCCGCACGGTGGAATATGCTTCGGTTAATGTCAAGCGATTACATAAGAGTCACTGCATTGTTTATGTCGAATTGATTTTCAAATTGTTGTCCACCCAACGCAAAATGAAGGTTAAGCGCCAGGGTTGTCAGAGGCGCGGGAGCATCCGTAACTGTTTCGTTCCCCCCACTGGAAGGGATGGAAGTCTCTGCCCCCCTTCTTACCCCACTCCAGAGGCGTTCCATGGCAGGGGCCCAGCAGGCAGGCGGCGGCGACCATTAAGGCTGGTAGCACCAGCATCCTGGGACACCGTATCATATTTAAGTTACTTAAAGGAAGGCTAGCTAGGAGCTATATGCACCCTCCTCGATTGCACAACCGCGAGGCTTTATGGTTATGTTGTGGGAGTTTTGCGGCCAGGCTGCCGTTTCTCGACCGCAAACAGGAAGCGAAGGGACTGAGGGAAGGAAGCGGAGAAACAGCGCGCTGTTCTTACGGACTTTCGGAAGGGTTTAAAAGAGCGCGCGCCACGGAACCGGGAACCACCGTTCGACCCGACAATTTATTAATAATTGGTTTAAAAAATTACTCGGTTTAACGCAGCACTCCGAGGCAGTCCTGCCAACTCTTCGGGTCACATTACCATCGATATCGAAATATCGATGAAAATGGGAAGCCAGTTGGCAGTCCTTACGAAAAATTCAAAACCTTAGGGCAGCCAGCGATGAGCTAAGTCCTTGAACAAGCTCAATCCTGAAAATAATTCAAATATATTTGAGATTGATTTACCTAATACATATCTTAAATAATATATTTCCTTTTATTTTGTTAGTAAAAAACGAAACAAAATAGGCCCTACATGTTAGGTTTTCAACAACCAAAGCCATGACCTAAAACTCTTGATTCTATACAGAAGTTCACCACCGAAAAGCACCAAGTTTTTTGGCTTCAGGGAAATTATTAAAACTTTCCCGATCACAAGTAACGGCTGAAAAAGACAGGTAAATACCTCCGCCTTTGGAACACCATTACGGGTGGATATCGATTTTTGAAATCATCGATGCATCGATATTTCTCCACCTCTATAAACAATCTGCCGGTAGAGTTTTATTTTTAATTTAATTTGCTTTGTTCGCGATGTACAAGCATGCACTAAAAGGAGGAATTCGCACGGCCAAGCAAGCTTGGAAGCTAAAAAACGGTGATTACACAATGGTTTAACTTAGGCATTGGCATTTATCGGGTTGCGTGGGCGACCCAACAGCTGACTGCCGTCGGCCGTTCCACTCCCAGCGTTCCGCGCGACAGTACTAAGCGTGTTGTTGGCCCATATTGTTACTTTTTCACCGCGAGATTCAGGCTTCGGTTGATAATTGCGTTTCCCCACTTGCAGAGCTCGGCAAGCTTAACTTGGAACTAGCCAAGGCCAATTCGGACTTTGAGCAGCACCTGTGCGAAGGTGAGAGAGTCCCCGCCGCTCCTCGTCCTGCCCCGTGCTTCTTCTTCTTGTGTCGCTAATCAAATAACAAAACGCTTATCAGTTGCAATTCACGCTTGAGATCCGTCGCTAACCGAACTGTGCTAACTCCCTGCTCTCGCCCGTTGTTGTTCCCTCTTTTCCAGCTGCCAGAATTATCCAGAGCTGTGCTCCCCCCGCCAACAGACCTTTGTTGCTACTAAAAACCCAGGGCGATAACAGCAAGAGCTCCTCCCACAACTCCTCCTCCACCGCCGCCTGCAGTATCGTTGCCAACCACTATCGGACGACAAATAACCCCCGGAGAGTGCTAGATAAGACAGTAAAGCCTGTATTCCGAGCAGAAAGCGGCCACCTCAACGCCCTCATCTCGTCGAAGCAATTCGTCAAGGTACAGAAGCAGTTCTACCGCGACTTCTCGTCCGTGTCACTGGGCTCCAGTCTCAAGAGCAGCGACGCCCCCTTGCTAGGCGACTTGTGCAGCCAGTACCGTGCCATCCTAGCCCATACCTCGGCGGACGTGGTGCCAGGCGAAGATCGACATCGAGCGCAGTGTAATTACCAACAGAAGCGGCGGTCGCATCAGCACAACCACAGCCGGGAGGAGCAACTGGAGCAGCAAAAGATGGCCCAGAAGCCGCAGTTCGAGCGACTGCCCACGAATGTGGTGCCCAGGCACTACGAGCTGCTGCTGCAGCCCGATCTGGAGGAGTTCACCTTCACGGGCAAGACCGTGGTGCAAGTCCAGGTAAGTTTTAGTAGAGGATTAGAACGATTTAATGGGAGATACTTCGTATCTCAGGAATTTATAATCAAAAGCATTCAACAAGTGTATCTGCGAAGTTGGACTGTATCTCCTCCTAGCATCCATCTCTTTCCATTTCTCTTCGCTCCGCGGGCACTTTCACTTTCGCCCCGCATTGCCGTCGTTGTGTGAACTTTTTCCTCTGACGTTTGCAAAAACAAAACATATTTTTTCGACTTCGGACATTCTCCTTGTTAACATTTCTCGTTATGCCGCGAATTTGCATGCACGCCGCGACGCCCGGCGCAGATGGATGGATATTTGATATGGATGCGGGTGCGGAGTACAGTGTGTGTACATGGAAGTACGCCCACTAGGAAGTACCATGCACAATTGCCGCTTTGTCGGCGGCGCACAAGGAACCTTGATGATGACTGGCGATTTGCCGATGGCTTTCGTGTGTCGGCTTTGGCACTTGCGGGTACCGCGCATTTAATTTATTATTATTATATTCGAGGCAATGGCAATCTCTTGTTTTATTTTCTGTGGCTCATAACGGTGCATTTTGTTTACGTTTTCTGTGCGTCAAACAGAGGAAATGCTTAGCTTTGCCCGAGTCGCCTTGGGATACCCTGCAATACGTTGGATTTACTCTCAGCAAGGTTTGAATTAAATCAAAAGCCACAGTTAGACCCGGAAAGAAACAATAACAAATTATTATAATATTATTTTAGTATTTCAATAATTTATTAGGATTTTTTAGGATTTCATTAATTTAAATTTTAGTTATTTTAGCTATTTTATTTATTTTTAAAAGTTAAACCAAAAAATGATTTGTTAGTTTTTTCCGGATCCTAAGGTCAATGGGTTTAATTTCTAATCAGTAAAAAGGATTTATAGAGCGTTATAAAATTAATAGTTAAAGTTCGTAAAAGTAAATGCATTGATTTACGTTCCAGAATCACTATATTCATGGCATCACCCAATAATATTATTTATTTATTGGCCAGGTTTCTGTATTTCAATGAAGCTTTTAAGATATTTCTCATATTAATGTCACAGACTTGAATAATTAATTTGATAAAAGCCTTTGCTTACCAGCTAAGCTAGAGTACTGTACAAATGCCAGGATTATGTAGATTTAATAATAAAATAATAATAAATTCGGCAAAGATCTTGGCTTATCTGGAGGATGCATACCGTTGGGCAGGGTATGGAATTCGCCAAAAGAAAGAAAACTGGTTTGCGAGCGCTTTAATTGCTTTGATGGCCTGTGGCCTAAGCCGGAAACTGACAACAAAGCCAAAGCCAAGAAAGCCGCATTTCTACGACCTTGAAGTAACTGCTCTGTCGATGCTCCATCACCTCCTTCTCCTCCGGGGAGCTTCGCTAACTGTTTCTGCTTTCTGCTATCTGGTTTCGGGTTTCGTGTTTCGGATTTCGGATTTCGGGCTCTTACCTAACGGTTACTGGCGCTGACCCCTGATTGATGATGATGATCCCCGAATTGCAGGTCAAGGAGCCCACCAGCCAGATCACACTGAACGCCCTGGACATCACCATCGACTCGGTGGAACTGGACTACGAGTGCACCAAGCTGAAGCCGGAGAAGATCGTTTATTCAGTGGAAAACGAAACGGCAACGCTGGAGTTCGGCAAGGAGATCCCAAATGACACAGCGGGCGTCCTGCGCATGTCCTTTACGGGCGAGCTGAACGACAAGATGAAGGGCTTCTATCGCAGCAAATACTTTGGACCCAACGGCGAGGAGCGCTATGCGGGCGTCACCCAGTTCGAGGCAACGGATGCCCGGCGCTGCTTCCCCTGCTGGGATGAGCCGGCCATTAAGGCCACGTTTGACATTACTCTGGTGGTGCCCAAGGATCGGGTGGCACTGTCCAATATGCCCGTCATGAAGGAGGATGCCCTGCCGGACGGACTGCGACGTGTACGTTTCGACCGGACGCCCATCATGTCCACCTATCTGGTGGCCGTCGTGGTCGGCGAATACGACTATGTGGAGGGCAAGTCCGATGACGGCGTCATTGTCAGGGTTTTCACGCCCGTGGGCAAGCGTGAGCAGGGCACCTTTGCCCTGGAGGTGGCCACCAAGGTGCTGCCCTACTACAAGGACTACTTCAACATTGCCTATCCGCTGCCCAAGATGGATCTCATTGCCATCTCGGACTTCTCCGCTGGCGCCATGGAGAACTGGGGCCTGGTTACCTACCGCGAGACCTTTGTGCTGGTGGATCCGAAGAACACGTCGCTGATGCGCAAGCAATCGATTGCCCTGACAGTGGGCCACGAGATAGCTCATCAATGGTTCGGTGAGTATTACCTTCAGTTTTGTTTTTGTACATCCGGGGGAAATGGATCTCCAAGATCTGCAAAGGTGCCACTGATTCGCTAATGTATTCCGTTGGCTTTCTGACGTAAAAAGCACCTGAGTTGCTCGCATTTGGTATGCAGATTCCCTGGGAATTGGCATCTATTTTCAGGTCTTGACTTTAATGGCTTTTATTTAAAAATCATGTCTTTGGGGCAGGCAACCTCGTCACCATGGAATGGTGGACCCATCTCTGGCTCAACGAGGGCTATGCCTCGTTCGTGGAGTTCCTGTGCGTGCACCATCTCTTCCCGGAGTACGACATCTGGACGCAGTTCGTCACCGATATGTATACGCGCGCCCTCGAGCTGGACTCGTTGAAGAACTCGCATCCCATCGAGGTGCCCGTGGGCCATCCGTCCGAGATTGATGAGATCTTCGACGAGATAAGCTACAACAAGGGCGCCTCGGTCATTCGCATGCTGCACGACTACATCGGCGAGGATGACTTCAGGAAGGGGATGAATCTCTATTTGACGCGTCATCAGTATGGAAACACCTGCACGGAGGACCTGTGGTCCGCTCTGCAGGAGGCCAGCTCCAAGAAGGTGGCCGATGTGATGTCGTCGTGGACCCAACACAAGGGCTTCCCGGTGGTCAGTGTGGAGCAGGAGCAGCAGGGCCCCAAGAAGCGTCTGCTGCGCCTCAAGCAGTGCAAGTTCACGGCGGACGGTTCCGAGGCCGAGGAGGATTGCCTGTGGACGGTGCCCATTTCGGTGTCCACCTCGAAGAATCCCACGGGCATTGCCAAGACCTTTCTGCTGGACAAACCCTCCATGGAGGTGGTCCTGGAGAATGTGGAGGAGAGCGATTGGATCAAGATTAATCCGGGGACCGTGGGCTACTATCGCACCCGCTACTCGTCCGATATGCTGGAGCAGCTGATGCCCGCGGTGGCCAGGATGGAGCTGCCGCCGCTGGATCGCCTGGGCCTAATTGACGACATGTTCGCCATGGTGCAGGCCGGCCACGCGAGCACCGCCGACGTCCTGGCTCTGGTCGATGCGTACAGGAACGAGACCAACTACACCGTGTGGACGGCGATCACCAACTCGCTGACCAATCTGCACATTCTCATCTCGCACACGGACCTCATGGAGCACTTCCATCGCTTCGGCCGGAACCTGTACGAGCCGGTGGCCTATCGCCTGGGCTGGGAGCCGCGCGACGGCGAGAACCACTTGGACACACTGCTGCGCAGTCTGGTGCTCACCCGTCTCGTCTCGTTCCGCAGCGACGAGGTCATCGAGGCGGCCCGCGCTCGCTTCCGCAGCCATGTGACTGGCACGAATCCGCTGCCCGCCGATCTGCGCACCACCTGCTACAAGGCCGTGCTGCAGGACGGCGACGAGAAGGTCTTCGAGGAGATGCTCAACCTGTACAGGAACACCGATCTGCATGAGGAGCAGGATCGCATCTCGCGTGCCCTGGGCTGCTGCAGCGACGTCAAGCTGCTGCGACGCGTCATTGACTTTGCCATGTCGGTGGGTATATTTAATAGATTCGAGATGAGTGCGGGTTGTTAATTGTTTTCCATTTTCCAGGGCGAAGTAAGAGCCCAGGATTCGGTCTTTGTAATCGTTGCCGTGGCCATTAATCCCAAGGGTCGTGACATGGCCTGGGAGTTCTTCAAGGAGAACAACAAGCAGCTGCTGGAGCGTTACCAGGTGAGTGCAGGAGTGCTTCTTCCGGTCTCTCTGAGTTACTATAATCTCTGGCTTGATGCTTTCCAGGGCGGCTTCCTTCTTTCCCGTCTCATCAAGTATCTCATCGAGAACTTTGCCACCGAGGAGCGGGCCAGGGAGGTGGAGGAGTTCTTCAAAGCGAACCATATACCCGGCTGCGAACGCACCGTCTCCCAGGCCGTGGAGACGATCCGCCTGAACGCCGCCTGGCTGAAGCGAGATAAGGTGGCGCTTTCCGCCTTCCTGGAGCAGAATTAAGAGCCACTACGTCCGTCAGCATACCAAAGCATTTAACAAGAGCAACAGAGCTAGCAGCACCAGCCACCAGTAACCAGAAACCCGTAACCAGGCCATCAATGTCACCGTCATTACACACGACCAAAGCACAGTCACAAACTAAGTAAAATTCATGCGAAGAAGACCCCAAGTAGGTTTAGATTTAGCCAAGGAATCACGACGACCCCTGAAAGGACCCCTCCGCTTATCGATTGTATATTCCCGCATTCTAAAAATTATGTACGTGTTGAGTTTATTTTATGGTAAATAAATGAAATTTCCTAGTAAGAGTCAAAGGATATTTTCAAGTATGTTTTGTATTTATTTACAAGTAATCGAATCCAACGAACCTCGGACGCGTCATCTACTTCATCTTGATCTCCTCCGTCGTGTTGTTGTTGTTGTTGAACTCAAATTTGTGGGCTTTGCGCTTTAGTTCCTGGGACTGCGTCCAAAAGGCGGACAGCCGCTGGTCACTGTTCGAGCAGAACTCCCGGAAATCCTTGAGCATCTTGAGCTGAAACAGCTCGCCATCCGCCGAGTTGTTGATGGTCTGGGCCTTCCACTTCTTGTTGGGTATCATGTGGTTCCAGGCCCACAGGAAGCCCACCTTCTTGGGCACATTCGTGTTGTTGGTGTGGCCATAGACGCATCGAGTGACATTGGCCGGCTCCAGCAGGATGGGTGATTCCACTTGGTAGTTGTTGGAGGCGCAGCTGGACAAGGTCGGGGGGATAAAGAACATGGAACTTGGAAATACTTAAAGATGCAGAGATCTTACCGTATCAAGGCGAACATGTTGCCAGTGCAGTGGACATACTGATACTCCTTGGGAAGCTGAGGAAAGTAAACCCAGAAATTAAATAGAAATAGCTCTCGAGCTGGAGAAGATTCACTCACATCCTTGCCAATGCTAAATTTCTTCTCCAAAACACAGGGCAGAAACCCAAACTTGGTCAGGATGGCCTCCTGCAGGAACAGCATACGATCCGCTCGGCTCTCCTCGGGAAACTCTGCGAAGATAACCAGGAATATTGGGAAGCTAAAAATATTTATAAAAATAGTTTAAAATACCTTCAAACAAGGTCGCTCCATGGGGCAGGAAGGTGGTGCACAGGGGAATGAAAATGGGGCCCCTGAGAGGATCCGATTTCTTGGTGAATGGCTCCGCCATGGGATCCGCCGGCACGGAGACTAGAAAGTTGAATTGGTTCGCCTTGCGCATCCAGCCAGCGATCTGGAAAGGAGTGGCAGACATTGGAGTAAAATTTACCAAAGATCATCAACTCTTCCGCCTACCAAATCCGCCACTATGGGACCCGACGAGGTCACCCACTCCACCACAATCTCAAAGGCAAAGCCGGGCTGCAGCACCGTGTGATGCTTCACATGACCCCACTCCATGCGGTCGCTCTTCTGGTTGACATCGATCTCCAAATGAGACTGCCTGTAAACGCGCTCTAAAAAGGGGAAAATTTTTTTGGCAAAAGCAGCGAGCAAACAACAAAATATAATTTATTACTGCAGCTTTCCGTCCAAGACTGCGGCGCCGGCTTGTCCCTCAGGAAGTTGGGCACTGGTGTGGTCACCACTTCATCATGCCAGAGGAAGCTGCAGCCCTGGAACTCAATCTCGAGCCACTCGTTGACGAAGGCGCTATAGTCACCCAGAGGCGGAGCGTAATCTAAATTTTAGAGCAATCTATGAGTCCATCCTGAAATGGTAATCGGGTCAAGGAAACTACCTTTGGCATTCTTGTCCTGCTGCACCACATAGTAGAAGACAAAGCCTGGCACCACGGCCCTCTTCCAGTCGCCCGAGGCGTGGCAGATCATGCGCTCCCTTGAAAAGAATCAGAATAATTATATTATATTTATATTATATTAACTTACTTGCGCATGGCCTCCAGCAAATCGAGCGGATGCCGTCCGTTGTTCAGGCGGGTCTTCAGCCACATCAGGGCGTCGTAGGAGAGGAATGTGCAGGAGGGCAGCGACTGTGTTTGGGCAAAGTAGCCCACTCCCGTCACTGGATGCTTCATGGCCTCAAAGATCTCCACCAGCGTGGCATTCGGACTGAACTTAATGTCAACGGGAAAGCTAAAAAGCGAGGTTAGCTCCCTGAAAGTGAGAAATACAGCATCCTGGCTCACCCATCGTCCTGGTCATCTCTGGCAGCTATGCCAGCTGCCGCCACTGCATCCGTGGCTGGAAAAATGCGCGCGATGCGGCCATTCTCCAGCTTGGGGCGTACATTAATGCTGTCGGAGGGTTGAAGTAAGAGGATTAGATAGATCGCTGGATATGACCACATTCGGCGGTCATGGTGGGTTCGGTGTGTGTGTGGGGTAGGGGATATTCAGCAGGCCAATCTCAATTGTGTGTGTGTGTGTTAGGGATTTCGGGTATGGGTGTTCGGTTGGGATTAGTCGGAATCATGATAGATAAACGGAGGGAGCCAGTGGGCAGTGGCCCCCTTCGGGTGGCACAAACCTTTGCTGCGGTGAGTTTATTGGGTTATGATGCTTTTCAGTGAGTCTAGGTGTGTCATGCTGCTGAAAGCCAAATACCAAATTAAATAATATCAAAAAATACGTAACGAAACCGAGGAAAATGAAACGGCAAACCAGTCAACAAACCAACATCTGTAAAACGGGATGCACAAGGAAACAACAGGACTACGAGTACAAATACGCAGAGGATAATAACCAACAAGCCGGCAACAAAATATACAATTAGCCTATCCAAAAGTCCTGGCAGCCAAACCAGGAGCCAGGAGCAGCAGCCAACCAAATCCCCAGCGAATCGTGCAGTTTATACCAGGGACCGTAAACTTGAGAGTAAACAAAAAGATATGAATTCTACAGTGAGAATTTTGCGAGGACTTTCTATAATACCAACTATAAGTTTACTTTCTGTGAACCAAAAAGAGTTGTTAATTTTCTCATTTCTTTATCAAGATCTAATTTATTTATAAGGATAACAGAAAAACTGTGAATTTAACTAGCAAATGATAATAAAACCAAAGCCAAAGAAGTTAAATCAAAACTAAAAATCAACTGTTAATGCACAACTAATAGTTACGGTTCCTGGTTTATTCAAATGCAGTACTGTGTGTGTGTATTGTGTGTGTGCGATCTTGTGTGTGTGTGTTGTGTACAAGAAATAGGGAGAGAGAGGGTATAGGGGTCCTTAGATCTACATATTTTGGAATCGATATAAAAACCTGGGCTTTTCCGGCAGTCGATTGCTGCCCACTCGCTCCCGAAACGGAGAGTTCGTGAGTCCCTGAGGAGTTTGGTTGCGGATTCGGATTTGGGTTCAGGTCGAAAGTGGGTGGCAGGAAGACAGAGATACAAAAATATTAGACGTTCTGGTCTGGATCGATTCGACGAGTTGATCAACAAACATAAGTATATTTAACTCAAACGTGCGCAAGGTTGAAAGTTAATTTTAAATCGAAAAAAAAACAAAAATGTGCGCATTAAACGGAACTAAAGAATTGGCTTTAACGTTAGGTCTTGAGTAAAAGTAGAGTAGATAACCTGGTTAGGCTGAGGCCTGGATATAATGCTGGTGCTGTGTCGTCGCTTGGTTATGCTGTGGGCGATGGGGCTGTCCTGCAAAAGGAGGCGAGATACTCGATACATCACGGGGGCAGGCAAGGCGGTGGGCACTAAAAGCGGGCTTAGGGGTGCGGGTTAATTGGGGGGTCAAACTACTGGTTACCATTGTTCTTTCACCTATGTAGTTTTTTTAATCTTAAAATCAAGAGAAATTTTAAATACATATTTTTCAAATCTGATGCATCTACAAAATTTCGTTGCTTATTTTTAAGGCCTCAACTTTCTCTAATTAAAAAAAAAAAATTCCCATTTCCAAAAAATTTAAATTTAAATAGTTTAAGCCTCAGTACTATTTCTTTCCAAAAGAATACTTTAAGTTTACCGGCGATAAAAAAGGAACTTACTTGAAGTTTTTTAAAAAATTAAAGCACCTATTTAATATTTTAATATTATTAAAAATTTGAGAAACTTTAAAATTTCCACTAATTCTTTAGCCACACTCATGTCTAAGCCAACTATTGCTTTTTTTGGCTAGTTAAACTCAGCTTTTGGTTAGAAAGAATTCTTTATAAATCCTAGGAAATTCTAGAAAAAGCCTTTCTGGGTTGATCTACCGGCAAAGTCGCTTGCAGGACGATTAGTCAATTAGGAGACAGAACGCAGCAGTTACAGAATCAACGCAACGGATCACGAATGCACAAAAGCCAAGGCAGGAAGGACTCGCTACAATCTTACTCTCGCCTTGCGCGCAAACTGGCGCTTCAGCTTGCTGACCGCCTCGATCAGGCGGACAAAATCCTCCACTTGCTCCCGCGTGTTGTCCGCCGCCGTCAGGTCCGGGAAGACGTCGCAGTGCTGGCAGCTGGCTATCTTGCTCACAATGGTCTCCTTGGGCAGCAGGTACATGCGATAGCGCCAGTACTTCAGGCTCTGCAATAGGCAAAGGTTACTCGAAATGCTCGTGTGAGCCGCCGGGATTGCCCACCTCCATTAGGGGATAATCCACATCGCCACGCGTGCAGATATACAGATCCATGTGGTTCCAGTTGAAGTTCTCCAGCTTCTCGGTGGTGAAGTTCACGCCGGAGATCTCGTAGGTTTCGTGTTGCGGAGCATGGAAACGGTACCGGTAGTCCACATTTATCGGAGGATACGGATGTCTGAAAAGGGTTTATTGTCGGGTGTTCACCTTCCGTACAGGACCACCAGAGTGACACTCACCTTGGCCTGTAGCCGGTGACCGTGATCACCGAACCGCTCAGCGAGATCTTGTGAAAGATGCGACCGATGGAGAGCAGGTACTCCTTCTTGGACTCACAGGGCGGCTTCAACGGCAGCACAGCGGATCCGGAGGAGCAGCCGCCGAGAACCGACAGCGGCTTCTCGTCAACCACAATTAGCTGAAAGCCCTGGGCGAGGCGCTGCGACACGATCTCCTTGCACACCTCCTCCGTGGACAGGGGCTTGCGGTAGACGGCCCTGCTCTGCGCATACTCGTGGTTCACATCGTCCGGCAGGAGCGTGTAGTCGGAGATCACGTAGTCGTTGTTCAGCGAGCGCTTGTCCGGGAAGTAGTCCGTGGTGATGGGCAGGCAGGCGGGAATGGTAAGCGACTTCCAGTCGACGCCTGCAAACGGAGCCACCAGGTGATTAGCACGGATTATGCTCGGCGGGAGCGCGAGGATCAGAGCAAAGAGAAAGCCAACGCCGGTGGTACAGGTGTGTATAAATCAAAATCGTTCAAGCTCAGAAAGACTACTAAGGAAATCATAACCAAGGGGGAGCAGACGGACTCCGGTCCGTTTCGGGAACGTGAACGAGAGCTGTCACCAACGGATGGGGTTAGCGTGTGGTGGTGGTGGTGTGGGAGGAGGAGGCGTGCGCAAAATACGGAATACAGGTGGCGGGTGGGCGAAGCATGCTGGCTTAGCGCTACGGAACTACACAACGGCAACATGCTGCACATGCTCTAGTGGGCGGCATGCTCCATAACCATCTCCTTGAGGACTACCACCCCCCAATAGATGGGTGTGAGTGTGTGTGGTCTGTGCAGGTGTGGTGCTTGGTTTCGGGTGGCTACAACTACGGATTATTCTACAATTAATTGCTATAATTAATGGGTAAACTACATGCATTGGGTGTTGTGGCTGGGTGCGGGCAGGGTTTCTTCAGGGGATTAAGCGAGTGTGGTGAGTGATTGCCAAGCCAGGGGAATCTACATCTTGATGACAAACGGGAACCTTTAATAAGTGTAATTTCCTATCTCTAAATTTCCTTCAGTTCACAGAAAAAATTCCAAATTATGACTAGATCAAGAGTATATATTATTTATGAGGTTGAAAATGACTCCTCCACTGACTAAATTCAAAAAATTCTTCGAGAAGATGGGAAATATTTGATTTCTTTAAATGGATATTAATCAAATTTTTTTATAATTTTTTTGACACATCAAAGTTTAAGAAAATCATAACTAAGTCAAAAACTCATCAAATTCAATTCGGCAAGCTTTTCTGTGGTAGTTTTTTTAAGGATATCAAATCTGCATACCAAATTTAAAATTTAATAAAATTAAATTTTTCCTTTAAATTTTTGACAATTTTGACGATGTAACCCCTTATAAAATGTTGAAAAAAATTAAAAATTTTTTTTTTCCTCTGACATGTCTAGATAGACTTGCCTGTTGATGCTCATCAAGAATATATATGGTTTATGGGGTTGCAAATGACTCTTTTAGTGCATAACAAACTTTATAATACCCTGCGAGGGAATAAAAACGGGGATTATCTGTAACTGAGATTTCTGATACCCTGGAAAAGAGTTTATAATTTCCATAAAATTACTATTTTGTTTACTGAATAACTCCTTTTCCTAAACCCCCATATTTCTCTCTCGGGTAAAAGCATTAACCAAGCACAATGGCAGCCACACTACGTCTACATCCGCCCGAACTTGGACTGCAAAATACACTAGCTACCGAGATCAAACAAAGGATACAAATAGTTTAGGCCTTCTAATCGTGTTTTGTGTGTGGTGGTGGCGTGTGTGGGTGTGGTTTTTGTGTGTGCTTCGGATGCATCGCTAATGCTTTTTGTACAGAGTGTGTCTAGAGAGTGGTGGAATTTGTATTTTTTGTCCAAACCTATGATGATCTTTCCTCTTCCGCCGCCGCCGCCGCAACCGACACCCGCCTCCGGGCCGGCGGGCGGATCCAGGCCACCCAGAAGGTGATGATGGTGCTCGCCCTCGACGATCGGCCTCAGATGTTGGACTAAACGATCGATGGGATTCGAAGATGGTTGAATGATGGTTGCAAATTTCGGTTCGTTCGGTTAGGTGGTCCGATTGGGTTCATTCGTTCGTGGATTGTGGGTGTTGTGGGGGGAATAATAATGTGAATCATACGAAAGTTGGATTAGACTTGATATTCGATTTAGTTGCAACGTGGGTGGGTTGGATTCTGGTTAGGGATGAGCTACTTCGGATGCATTAGTATTAAACCCCTAATCCCCGGGGCTGCGGACGGGCGGTTGGTGTGGCGGTTAGGTGGCCTTTGTCTGCACCCAAAGCTCTGGCGGATCTCCACCACGAAGGCAATGCCGCTGCCCAACAGTCCGCACAGAAACAGACTGAAGGCGGGCGCCAGCAGGTTGAGGGCCAACGGCCGGAGCCTCAACTTCTCCTCCATCTCTGCCAGCGTGGAGAAGTCCTTCAGGTAGCCCATGCGATGCGCCCGCCGGTAGCAGGTCTCCATCCAGCGATCTGCCAGTCCGCTCTGCTGCACGTGCAGCAGGAAGCGATGCAGGGCGTCCTTGAAGTGCGAGTCCACCCGCAGCTGGTACTGAAAGGGATACGTGCCGTGGCACAGCCGCGAAAAGAAGAAGCGTTTCTTGCGCAGAAAGCGCTGCTGCAGGTTGAAGAACTCCCAGCGGATCCGGCTGATCGGATATATGTACTCCATGTCCAGCGAGATTCGCTTCGCGTCAAAGTGCTCCAGATCCGTGAAGCTGAACTTGGCGGCGAACTGTTCGCCATGCCCCAGGGAGCCCACGATGGCCTCCACGTCGGAGGGCAGCACCAGGATGCGGTAGGGCAGCCGGAACAGCTCCTCCAGGCTCCCGGCATTCGAGCGGGTAAGAGTTACGGCCAGAAAGGAGGTGAGCTTGGTGCTATACGACTGGCACAGGATGAATATCCCGAAGAGGATAATCAGGCCGCAGAGGCCGCGTCCCGGCTTGCGCTTCCGGTAAGCCGCCTTCCCAGCTCCCGGCACTCCGAGTATGCTCCAGAGGTGCGAGTCCGGCATCACGCGCCGCACAAAAAGGAAGTGCACCAGCAGCAGGGTGAGCAGCAGGCACAGCCAGAGCGTCAAGGTGAAGGGCAGGAAGACATACAGGCTGCGCGAAATGTCGTTGTCCAGGGGGATCATGAAGCAGCGCGGCGCCACCTGGGCGGGATAAGAATAGTCCACCTGACTGTTCGGATGCCGTGTGTCGTACAGGTGCGGGCTCATCTCCACCTTGCCCTCGACAATGAGTTCGGTGAGCGTGGCCATATTTAGCAGCTGGGAGCCGTTCACCACGAGCGGGAACAGCTCCAGCGACACATTCAGGTGCGCCATCAGCTGATTGACCAAGATCCCACCCACTCCGTCCAACTGCCAGGCGTCCGACTGGCGGCGATCCTTGTACCAAAACGTGTTCGGCACATCCTGCTGCACGGGCAGGCGTAGCCGGTAGCCCCTGAAGTCCCTCCGATTGGCCAGGGGAAACAGATGATGCGGATCATATGTGGACAGCCTGCGCATGCGAATCACCCGAATGGTGGGATAGGGGTCCATTTGGTAAAACTTTCGCTTGGCCACCACCACCAGGGCGGAGCGGAACTGCAGCTTCCAAAGCAGTTCGAAAAAGTGCGCCACTCGCGATGGCGACTCCCTGCGCTTCAGCAGGAACAGGGTCTTGGAGTAGCGCCTGCCTCGGGCTCGCCGCGCCTGCAACTCAATTACCGCATCCTTGGTGTCCCTCGCAAAGACCACGTACAGCGTTTCCTCATCCTGCAGCCGGCTAAACCGCAAAGGGGTCGCCGCCTCATCCGTAGCCGTCATCTGAGGCAGCAGGTAAAAGTGGCTGCTGCTGTTTCGCAGCTGGCGATGCAGTTCGTCAAGATAGCTGGCAGTGACCGACTCCAGGCTGTTCACTATGGTGATGGCATGCAGGCGGTGCACTCGCCCGATCCTGTCTAGAAAGCGAGCCAGGTGCGAGGGCTGCACAAAGTTCTCGCTGGCAAAGGAACTTTGCACTCCCCAAAGGAGCAGCGGTAGAAGGAACCGAGGAAACATTTTCGGGCGGACAAGCAGAATCAGACTGACTCTGACGGTGGAGCCTTGTCAGGGGCATCTCCGCGATAGCATCTTTAAAACACTAACCCCCTACTTTAAGCGCGACACTCACCCGTGGTAATTGCTGGTGTCCACTCCTGCTCCCCGGTGGCTCCCCAGAGATACGACTTGGCCTGGGTGGCCGTCAGGTTGGGCACGTTGGCTGGAAGGGCGTTCATCAGCGAGTTTTGGCGCCGCTTGAAGACTGTCAAGGGAAGTGAAAAGAGGAGGAGGAGGAGGATGAGTACTCTTTTCCTGGATTGCCTCTCATAATAACTCACGGTCGATTTTCTCGTCGCCAATCACAAAGCTGTGCGTAGAGGCGGACTTGCTGAGCAGCGAGTGACTGGACACCCGGTCGTATTGCTCCCCGCTCTCGCATCCATAATCCTCCTGCTCGTTGTTGTTGTTGCCGCCAGCCTGGCCGTTGTTGTAAATCTGCTGCAGCGGCCTCGGCTGACCCGTGGCCGGCGTTATCTTTGCTGGCACAGCTTGGTAATGGTGCTGCTGAATGAGCACACCCGTGGGACCCTTGGGAAAAATGTGCGTCCAACGGCGGCGATTCGAGGTCAACTTGATGGTCACTTGCGAGGGATCAAAGGGATTGATGAGGGCGCGACCGGGACGCACTATGGGCGCAATGCTGACGATCGTCCTCCGCGAGTTCTTCTCCGAGGCCAGTGACTCGGAGAGATTGGTGTTGTCCGGCTGCTGCTGGGAGTGGATAAGGATCGACTAGGAGGAGGCTGGAAACAAGAAGCACTTACCAGGGCCGCCAGCATGGCAGAGGTGCCATGGTGAATGTCCGGATCGGACATCTTTCGCCGCATGGCCGGGATCTGGGTGGGCGTGAGATTCTCCCAGTCGTTGTTCCGATAGGCGTAGGTCTCCAGACTAGGCACCGACGTCTTCTTGGCCCGCACCACGCGCTGCAGAGAGCTGTGAAAGAGGGAAAGAATTCTTGTTGGGTCAAGGAGAAGGGAAACATCTCGAGTCCCATGCCCACCAGGTGCTTTGAGCTGGCAAGGGCTGGAAAATCTGCTCGTCGTACGCATCGTAGTCGAAGAGCGAGTTGTGCTTGTACTCCGACTGATTGCAGCTGAGGAAGTGGCGCTCATTCTCCTCGCCCTCATCCCCCACGCCCTCGCCGCCTCCGGCGTCGTGCAGCGTCTGCTGGGAGCCAAACAGCGGCAGCTTGATGCGCGGTATGAAGCTGGAGTAGGCGATTTTCTTGTTCGTGGAGTAGAAGCTCAGGTTTATCCAGTGCGGCAGGGAGTAGTCATCCGCGGAGGTCAGAGTGGTGTCCTTGTTGTGGAACTTAAGCAGCGGGACGGCGTGGAGGGGCTGCTCCCCCACACAGACCAGGTCGCTGCCCACGCCATTGTCGATGATCCGCTGCTTGGTGATGTTGGTGAGCTCCCGGTCCACGGAGAAGACGCCCACGCCCGGTGTGATCACCACCGAGAGCTGTCCGGTGCGATCGAACGTCCTGTCAAGGTAATGCTTCTCGAAGGTGTTGAGCGAGATATTCAGGACCTCCAGGAAGTTGCCCTGAGTGGCCGAGGAGTTGGTGGCAGGCGGTATCTTCATGTGCTCCCGCTCGTGATAGCGCAGCACGGTGGCCTGGTAGGAGGTGAAGAGCTTGCGCAGCTGGCCCAGCACCGTGCACCAGTCGTCGCAGCGTTCATTCTGGATGGCCACGCGGTAGAAGTCCTCGTAGAAGCGGCCCTTGTAGTCCAGCTGCAGGCAGTCGCGCATGTGCTCGGGGAACTCGTCCAGGCTCTTCGCCGCGTAAAAGGTGCGCGAGAAGAGCACAATGGTCACCTCGTGGTTGCAGCTCAGCTTGCGCCACTTCTGGAAGAGCTCGGTGAGGAAGCCATTCACGGCCTTCTCAAAATACAGATCGCCATGGATGTCAAAGTCCCACATTTCGGAGGACATCTGCAGGAACAGGTACACCATCGATGTGCTGCTGCGAAACACGATCTTGGTGTCCTCCGTAATGACGCCGCTGGCCACGCGCTCGCCCTGCGACCACATCTCATACACCTGGCACCGGATCTGCATGTCGTTGTAGTCGATCTTCTTGTTCACATACACGCAGGTGTCCGTCTAGGGAGAAATTGTGGATAAAGATTTAGAATCATGCTTCTTCCTCCATTTTCCCTTACCAAGTAGGTCTTTAGTCGCCACATCTCGGAGCGGCCCATATACTGGTCCTTGAAGGTTATCTCTATGGAGTCCAGGGCCACGTCTGCCGGATCCACTATACGCATCACCACATTGGTGTAGAAGCGCAAATTGAAGGCGGTGGCGATGCCCGACTCGATGCTGATAACATCCCGGCCGCAGCTGTTGTTGAACTCCGTGATCTGGAGCAGCAGGTGAGTGCCGTTCTCCTCGTCCGGGGCGTAGATCTCCACCACATCGCCCACGTTGGCGTTGGGATGGTCCTTCGGGTTCATCAGCAGGTCCGCATCTGTCCGGGAAAAGACCCACAAGGTTAAATCCATATGCGCAATTTCCAGTTTGCAAACTCGTGCAATATTTACCGTAGGACTTGTTGCAGCCACGCGTGTGCGTGTGAAGCTTGTAAAGCTTCATAATTATGTGTTTAGTTCCAAACCAATTTGCAATTATTTAACATTTGCGAAACAACAAGAAATTCTACTCTTTCGCGTTTTGTTTTGATACGAATTCCTTATCTGCTGTGTGACTGCACTGAATGCGGTGGATAATACCAAAAATAAAAATACCTATGCAAAAAAATACCAACAACAATATTTGTTTATTAAATTTTAATTGTTTGTGTAATTTTAATAATTAATTTAATAATTCTCATAATAATTACTAATTAACAATTTATGGTTAATCATGGCGGTGGATATTACCAAAAATAAAAACACTTATGGTTTCTTTATTTTTTGGAAATATTTGTTTAATTTTAACTGTTTGCATAATTTTAATTATTTATGTAATAATTGTGTTAACAACTACCTGGGTGTCCCGATTTAATTTTATTTAGAATTACGGGTACCTATTAATCTGTCCATTGCTGTGATGTTTACATACGTCAAACACGCATTACATACATACATATGTGTGTATGTATTTCTTAGCATGGCGCTAATTAATCAGTTTTTTGTATATATATTTTTTAATGCATCAAACAGTACTTAAAAAAAAAATAAACATCCTAGTATAGAGCTTTTTTTTTAATCGCTATTAATCGCCCCGACGCTGTATCCATTAATTTACATCTTTCTGGCCATGAAGCTAATCTAAGCAATTAGAGAGAGCGACGTCCACTTGGGTCTCTATACATTTGTTTTATTGAATTTATCTTTAAATGATTACAGTTTTGTTGTGTTTGTTCAATGAATAATTTTATTGGGTCGCAAATATCAGTGAGTACATTTCGACAAAAATCGCTTTAAGACAGTGTTTCGCCTGGCTAAGTGGCTAGCTAATCCTCCTCGCATCAGTTCTCAGTCAGATAGCTGCACCTGGGTGCCACCTCCGGGTCCGGCTCGTATTTCGCATCGGGCATCTCGGCATCGCCATCGGGGTTTCGTTTCGCAATAGGTTATTATTTGTTTTGTTTTGTTTTTGGGCTTCGATTAGAACGCCACACTGACGACAGAGATCGCCGGCGCTGATAATTCGCATTTTTCTACTTATAGCGAGGGGGTTATGTGTACACAATGCTCACCAGGATGCGTCGAATGGCTCGTCGTTCGTCGTCGGTATATATGTAACTAACAATTCAAAGTCGTCAATCTCAACATGCAGCTTAAACGGTAGACAGAACCACGGAACAGGCTCCTAAAGCTAACTAAACACGTACGGACTACAAGTAAACGTTAATCACTAGGGGTGAGGATGGATGGCAGGGACACCAACACTCTCACATCGCCACGGTGGCCAGGACGACGGTGATGTCGTCCGGCTTGCCGCCCCGCGCCTGTATGTTGTTCCGCCGGGCGCTAAGGGCGAACGGTGAGAGGAATTCGCTGTTCAGGGAGAGGGTGCGCGCCATCAGCGCCAGGCTGTTGGCCGTCATCTGCAGCTTGACGGGATCCTGCTCGCCCTCCACCTCGCTAAGCACCTGCAGCATCAGATCCTCGGGCACGTTGTCGAACACGCCGTCTGTGGCGATGAGAATGACGTCGCCATTCCGCACCGGAAAGCTCATGGTGTCCGCGGACTCGGGACTGTCGCTCAGCACATTTGGCCCGTGTCCCGGCGGCGGCAGCGATAGCTGGAAGGGTGTGTTAAAATAGTGCTGCTGCTCCTCCGACTTGTGCACCACCTGGCCCTGTCGCACAACAATGAAGCCGCTGTCGCCTATGTTGGCCGTGTGCACCGTGCTCGTCTCTCGGTTCAGGATCAGAACGCAGGCAGTGCTGCTGCCCAGGATCGGTTTCTTCTGCTCCATCAGCTCGCAGTAGCTGTAGGCCAGCAGGTTGACGGGCCGCTGGGGGTTGAAGTGGCTGCACTGCACTAGCCGTTCGCAGGTGCGCATTAGGAACGAGGAGAACTCTCCGGGGTCAATGCCATAGCTTCGCCAGCCGCCCACGCCGTCGGCCACGCCCATTACGTCCGCCTGCTCCGTGGAGGCCTTGAACCACGAGTCCTCGCCGTACTTGCCCGGCTTGTACTTATGCCGCAGGTTGTCCTTGGCGAATCCGCAGACCACCGACACGAATCGGGGTCGCTGGCTGCCCGCTGCTGCTTCGCCTGCGGAGCCCGATGCGGACTTAACGGCCCCCTTGGTGGCCGCAGCGCCTCCACCGCCCGTCGCCGTCTCCAGGAGCGTGGAGAAGCTGCTGCGCAGGGCGCGCGAGATCATGCGCGAGGTCCAGTTGAGCGACGAGTGCATCGTCCCAGAACTCGTGGTCGCGTGCTCTCTCTAGACAATCAAGTGGACTCAATCAATCCCATCCAGGTGTCGCCGCGCCTGTCTTTCGAGTCGTATGCGTTGGGGTGCGCGGTCCCGTGACTCCTGCACTTGCAATTTTCTGGCCAAATCTCCTGTTTCGACGGAGGTGATAATTTACGTTCCAATTTAATAAATGTTATGTGATACACTTTTTCACGTCAGGTCGCGACAGGGATGCAAAAACATCGATGTCACTATCGATAGTCGAACTGGTTCTCAGAGAAGGGGCAGGTGAAAGGAACTAGTTCCCCACGTTTTAAGTATATTTTCGAGTTATTTCGGTATTATTAACGGTGTTTATTTATAGATTTTATTTGAATTTGAAGGTCGATCAAACAGATAATTTTTACTTATTCAAGGGGGGTGAGTGATTTTTACTTTTCTAATTATATTTTTAAATATGTTAAGTCGACGTTCGTCTTGTATGTGCATATACAGGGTGCCACAGAAGTAGCTGAAATTTAAAATATGTAAATATAAATGCATTGGGACACAATTTGAAAAGCAAGGAGTTTTAGTTTATTTATTATTATCGCAAATATATACATCTTCATAATACATATTTCTAAAATATCCACACACTTTTGGACGTGATTCGCCAAACATTGCCTGGTCACACTGGTGCCCAAAGTAGTTTGTTTTCGCCAAAAAAAAGTCTGCACGCACTAGTTTGCCCAGCTGTGCTGTTGTTTTTTGTTGTTGCTCGACTCCAAACAAAGACGCGCTGCTGCCAGTTTTTAACCCAGTTTCGAGCTCCGCAGCTCGGCAATGAAAGCAGCTCCGCCAACTACAAGCGCGTCGCACTAGTGGGGAGAAAGGAGCGCGCAGCGGGTGTGTGTGTGATTTTGTTGTTGTGTTGCGCTTGGTGGTGGACGGAAGCAACGACATTGGCATAGAAAATTTTGCATACTCTCTCTCTCGCACCTCTCACGTAGAAAGTAAAAATAAAAGCTAAAAATAATTTGTTTTCTATACGCTTCGAAAACAACAACAAACATATACTTGTAGACGGAAATTGATCGGTTGTGTAAATTGGAAAGTGCACAAAAATCGCGAGCGCATAACGGTACGTGTGTATACACACTCAGCAGCGCACGCACACACGCACACATGACACACATGGAGGCAGCACTTGGTTAATGCGTCCCGCTTGGAGCAAAGAAAACAAAGACGGAGCCAAGGAGCAGGAGCGATGACCGCACGGGAGAATGTCGTCGCCAGCCGCCTGTCCAAGTTGATGCTCAGCAATGGCCAAAGCGGGAGCAGCACTGGCAGCGAGGTGCAGTCTCCCATCTCCCCGGGAGAACAGTCGCTGGCCCAGTCGGAGCTGAATCAGCTAAAGCGGGACGCGGATCCTCAGTTCTCCCGCTTTGCCGACTACTTTGTGATATGTGGCCTGGACCTGGACACGGGCCTAGAACCGGATCGCTTTGCAGGTGAGTTGAATCTAAAGACGGCTGGCGAGCGTCCTGCATTAAATGAGCTCCTCCTTGTTACAGGGGACAATTTGCACTGTTCGCCTTTGGATAGAGCCTACAAGAGCAAGCCCCTGGCCCACTATCCCGAGAATGTGCCCTGGAATCCCTTCGATGCGCACGGTATTTGCATGGTGAGTCTGGACTGTGATCTACGTTGATTTAGGGTGGGTCGTTATTGTTATGAGGAATATATTATTATATAAGGAAAGGGAAGGCCATCATCTGAACTTTCAAACTGTTCCAATATATTTGGGAAACTTTTCGAGTCTCCACATTTATTGTTTTTATTTATTATCACATGTTTTTAGCTTGATAATGCCGCTGAAAACCAGTTTTCAGTGATTCATAGTTTATATATTAAAATAGGTACTGAAAACTTTCAAAGAAATTTAATAGAAATTTAATAATAACTTCGAAAATATTTAGAACCTCTAGGCCGACTCACCCTAATCCCGTATTCATATTTAATTGAGCTCAATTGGCTGCCCTTTTGGTTGAAATTCATGCCTGGCTGGCTGCTTCATTGATACGAGTGGCGAGCGGAGGAGCGGCAACTGATTCAATTGATGCCACGACGACGGCCGCGTCAGCCAAACGCTAACGCTAAGCCGCCTTATCACCAGCACATCTGCTAGTGGTAGTGCTCGTGTCCGCTGCTCGGCGCTCGTATGAATGAATGGGCTTTATTTATGCCTGCCAGAGATCGAGATCTATTGCAGCGGCTGTCTCATTTACCGACCATCGTTTATCTTTCCGCAGCTCTCCCTGCCGCAGGGCCTTCGCTTCCGCACCCAGAAACACAACATCGAGCCGAGATTCCACTCGTTCGCCACCACGCGGGAGGATGGCAAGCGCTGCTATGGCTTTAGCCTGGTGTTCTACGAGGAGATCCGCAACAGGAACATCTGCGGGGCCATTCACACGCTGCAGAGCATGTTCATCACGGAGCTGTCCAACGGCCAGCAGACGCACTCGCTCAGCCGGGTGAAGCAGGATGGCCCGGTCAGTCGCTCGCTGCCCCGGCACTTCAAGGTGGCCGGCCAGGCGCCGCAGTCCGCGCAGAGCTACTACGACATTAACAAAGACAAGCTTTATGTGGCCAAGAGCATATCGCTCATCTGCCAGGCGCCCTACGCCTTTGCCGCCCAGATGTTCCTCAAGAACCTCTACAGATGTCTTCCCCGTCAGCCGGGTGCCGGGATCAGCCTGGAGTCGTACGTGTACAACATACTCTACGAGGTGATGCTGCCGCAGCCGGGCAAATCCATACGCGTTTACCTGCCGCCCACGGAGCCGCACTTGCCCGCCATTGCTTTGATCCTTCAGCGTCCGCTGCTGGCCACCGAGCTGCCGCTGCTGGACTTTCCACTGCGGCTACTCTTCAAGTACTTGGGCGTGGAGTGCGTCATTCAGCTGCTGACGTGCGTCCTCTTGGAAAACCAGGTGCTGCTCCGGTCCACAGACTACCAGAGACTCATGATTGTGGGCGAGTGCATCACCTCGCTGCTGTTCCCGTTCGTGTGGCCCCACGTCTACGCCCCCATCCTGCCGGCCGCCCTGCATCACTTCCTCGACGCCCCTGTGCCCTTTGTTATGGGACTGCACGCCGAGTGCGAGGCGGCGCACAAGATCGGCAGCGAGGCTACCTTGTGCTTTGTGGACATCGACAAGAAGCACATCCAGCTGCCCGAGGAGCTGCCTGTCTTCCCGCACAAGCTGGACTTTATGGCCGAAATCGGCTCGGTGCTGGATAAGTTTGAGATCGAGGGCGCCCGCGACCAGGAATCAGGTCTCAGGAATGGCTATGGATGTCGCGGAACCGGAGGAGGCGGCGTCGGTGGCGCGGTGGGCAGTGGCGGCGGTGGAGCCTGCGGCGCTGATGCAATGATCTCTAGCTGCACTCTGCCCACGGGCTTGCAGGCGGCGCGACGGAGCAAGGAGCGCTTCCAGCAGCTGCAGGAGACGGTCTACACGTTGTCGGGATCACCCGGCGGCGGTGGCGGTGTCGTAGACTATCAGCCGCTGATAGCGCATCCGTCGCGCATTGACCACGTGCCGCGCATCGCTGACTTCCTGCGCCGAAAGGGCGGCATCCGGGGAAGCCAGGGAGCTAGCTCCCCCGTGGGCAGTCCCACCGTCTCGCTCTCCTCCTCGCCGGTGGGCGTCTACCACGATATAGACGCCGTGGATGCCACCATGCCAGCATCCGCGCGTCGCGGCGAGAAGCCAAAGTTGAGTGCCGTGGATCAGTACTACCAGGACCTGCGCATCAACAGCTCGGTGCGGGAGATCTTCCTCAATCGGTTCGTCCACATGTTCCACGCGTACGAGTACTTCGTGATCTATCCGAACCAGGCCCGCGACGAGTGGATCTCCAACCGCGAGACGCTGCAGAACTTTGACAAGTCCTCGTTCCTGTCCGACCAGCCGGAGCACCATCGGGCCTTCCTCTCGCGCTTTCTCGAATCTCAAATGTTTGCCACGCTGATCGACAACAAGATCCTGGCCATGTGGGAGCCGCAGCCGGATGAGCAGCTCCAGCTCTTTGACCAGCGGGTCAAGCTTCTGAGGTGAGTCGAAATCCTGGAGAGAATGTTATTTTTTAACCTTGGAATATTATAAATAAATACCCAAAATTTACCTTTTCTTACTTTTAATTTAAATTTATTATTTTTATGCTTGCAGGCGACGTCACGGGGAGAACATGATTGCCGCCACCAGCTACGAGCCGTGCGTCCTAAGCCAGGACTCACAGCAGGGCTTCGAGAAGCGGCTGAACTGCATCGACATTGAGGTGACGCCGCCCAGCGAGATCCTGGCCAACCGGGCGGCCTACTTCCGCAGCTTTCCGCTGCTGGAGAAGGGCGTGCTCAACCAGGAGTGCGCCTCGAGGTAGTTGCTTTAGTTGCTTCCCCACAACACAGCCCCCTAGTTAGCCCAGTTAGAGCACGTCCTGCCCCCTACCGATCCCGATTCTCCAGCTAACCCCTGCACCACTCATCCAATAACACGACATAGGAATAGAAATGTACCTTGTACCGTGTACCGTGTACCTCCTTCGATGTTACCTAAGTGTTAGTTATAGGCACACGCATTACCACATAGACACCTAGCCGTACTTGACACCGTATTGTATGTGTATCTCCTCCCGCTCCTTCTCGGACATGTCCGCATCCTGCGAGGGAGAATCCCCGTTTTTATTTCTACTCGTATTGTTTGATCCTTTTAGTGAGAATTTAAGAATAAATTCAGCATTCTCCAAACTGTTAACTCTCTTCGTTTTCGTTTTCGTTTTGGTTCCGTTTTATCCCGCACCGCATGCACCCGCCCACAGCTCACCGCCTGCTACTCCTGCCCCCTCCGCTAACCCCCCGCCTCCCCCTCGGAGTCCCCACTAATCCACTGTCTCTTTATTCTCGTTCGAAATTCAAACCAAAACTAAAATTCAAACCGAAAACTTCAAAACTCATCCGCGCTAACCTCCGAATCATCCAAAAAACAACCCTCCTCCGCCTATAAATCCGCAAACGCATCCCGAACAGAGGCAACAGCCTGCGGCGGGTGAAGAACGGCAACAAGTGGCGGGCCAGGGAGATCTCGCTGGACCAGAAGCCCACCTCCGGTGGCTCCTCCAATGCCCTCAATCGGCTCTCGGCCAACCTGACCACGGCGGATGTGAGTCCGGCGCTGATTGCCCAGGCCAATTGGACGTTTGTGGAGCGTCTGCTGAAGGTGAGTCATGTCCTTGGGGGGGAAATAGATCCCAAAATAAAAATTAAAACGTATTCACAGGACATTAAGTCGAAGACCAAGCGCATGCTCCTCGAAAAGATGGGTAACGAGGCCGTGGCCCTGGGCCTCAAGGGCGACGGCATCGAGGAGAACACCTTGATAGCCAGCATGTGTGATCTGCTGGAGAAGATTTGGTCGCACGGACTGCAGAATAAGCAGGGCAAGTCCGCCCTGTGGGCCCATCTACAGGCCTACCTCGAGATGCAGGAGGCGCGTGCTGGTGCTGGCGACACGGGAGCAGGAGCTGAGCAGACGCTGCCTGTGTCCAGCAGCAGTCCTGGCAGCAAGATGACCATTGCCACAGCCTCGCCGGCCCTGGCATGGAATGCTATGCGCAAGCGGATGGACTGTAAGTGGGGAGACAGCAAGGTGAAGGCTTTTAATTAAACGGTACATTATCCCGGCAGATCTCTCTACATTCCAAACGGACTTTGACACTCCGCCGAGTCCCAATCGTAGCCGGTCGCGGGATCGCAACAAGTTCGTCGGCCTGGAGCAGCTGTGTCCCCTGCCGGAGTCCCTGGAGTTTGATGTGAAGTGAGAAGCAGCTTCTGCCCTCCACTGTGATTCCCCAACTAAAGCAATGATGTGTCTCCCTCCTAGGAACGTGCTGGCCATGGCGGACATTAAAACCCATATTGGCTATACCCGCGCCTGGGTGCGTCTGTCGCTGGAGAAGAAGCTGCTGTCCCGCCACTTCCGCACCCTGCTCTCCGACGAAGTTCTGCTGCGCTCGCTGTACAAACGCTCGGCCTTCCTGCGCTGCGAGGAGGAGAAGGAGCAGTTCCTCTACCATCTGCTGACCCTCAACACGGTCGACTACTTCAGCTTCACGAACATCTACCCCTCGACGAGTAGGTCCCCCGCTAGCCGCCCTCGCTGTGTGTCGTGCTCATGCTCCTCCTTTCTCCCCTCTTTCCTCAACCGCAGAGCTGCCCTACCGCGTCGTGATCTTCCCCTCCCGCAAGTACGGCTCCTACCACACCTCCAGCAATGTCTGGATCATGGTCTCGGGCACCATGAACGAAACGCAGCGAGTGCCAGTGCCCAAGGGATCCCTGGAGTTTATTTTCCACGTAAGTTGGACTAGCGTCACCCCAATCACTCCCCCTTGACCCCTCCTCCTTTGCAGTACAAGAACCTGGGCCTGCTGACAACCATGCGCATTGGACACGACAACTCGGGGCCCAGCCACAAGTGGCTCGTGGAGCAGGTGGTGATGCGCAATGAGGTCACCGGCCACACCTACAAGTGAGCAAATAGCAACGCCACCGAATCGCTTTGAACCTTGTTAACCCATTTCCCTTTCTCTCCAAGATTCCCCTGTGGCCGTTGGCTGGGCCGCGGTGTCGATGACGATTCCACGGAGCGCCTGCTGGTGGGCCAGCGGGCCTCCATGAGCGTCAAGAACGCCGAACTGGTCCCGGGCTCGGACACACGCACTCCGCCGCGCACACGCAGTCCCAGCGTGCAGCGCCAGGAGTCGATGTCGCCGTCGGAGATCCAGCATCAGCTGGGCAACTGTGTCAACGTGCTGGTCAAGTGGCACTACAAGCCCAGTCGCGACCGGGATGTGGGCACGCTGACCAGCCTGCTGTGCGGGGACGATGGGCTGGTCAAGTGCCTGGAGCAGGTCTTCCTTTGCGGCTTCCGGTCGGCGCGCTTCTTTGGACGCAATCTGTACATTTGGGACTATTTCAGCAAGATCAAGGAGCTGTTCGAACAGAATCTGCAGTTGGAGCTGGAGGACTCGGCCTCGAGCCTGGACTCCTCGTTTAGCGGCAGCAGCGGCGGCAGCACCCTGCAGCGCCGCGAGATCTCCGGCATCTGGCGGCTGTATGTGCAGCTGATGGACGAGATCAATGGGACGGCACTCGGCAAGGATGGCAAGTTCCAGCTGCTGATCTGCCTGAGCCTGCGCGAGCATCTTCTGACGCGCCTGATCAAGCCGATGGCCCTCACCAAGGTCACCCACGAGATGTACGAGGAGGAGAGCTTCCTGCGGCGCCGCAACCTGCTCACCTTCCTCATCCAGATCCTGGAGCCGCTGGACGACTGCCACATAGTGCTGGAGAACTCGATCACGCAGGGCATCCGCATACCCTCGCAGTGCTAGCTCTGCACTCTTCCCACAATACTCATCATCCCACACGGACGTTTTGCAACCAGTGACCTAGAGAATACTCACACCCATACATATGCTCTTGAGGAATCTCGGAACTCTCGAATTCGTTGTTAGCTTTATTTAAGAGCAGCTCAGGACACTCGCCTGACTGCACCCGATTCTAATCCTAGCCACCACTTGCCATGCGATCCGACTGCTTGCCAAGAGGAGCCCGCAGAAGGCCCCCCATTGAAGCCAAAGTTGAACACGAGAATTCCTTGCAATCGAATTTCAAAGACATTTACTGTGCAATTAGGGAGAAGCGTTTACTAAAAAGACAGATTTTTTGTTCAAAGATCCAAATATATATAGAAAGTACGAAAGCCCATCTGTGGCCAGTATATTTAAGAGTCCCCTTAATAGCGTCCCCTCCAGTCAATTCGCCCGACTTTCGTTCCAACTTCAATTGTGGCTTCTCGTTTTGTTTTTTCATTATTTACCAAAGAATCTTTGTTTTTTTTTATTAATGAATATATATTTTATTAGGTTTAAGCAGAGGGCTAGGGGTGTGTACATGTTCAAGCTTTATTTTCACTTTACACTACTCAGCCAAAAGTGTTTGTGCAGCTAAAGACAGCTATATGTATACCTTAAGAGACAGACACCGAGGGTCAATAAATATGCAAAAGACATTAATAAAGTTTGAGTGTTGTCAAAATTGATAAAAAAAAATTTAAGGGGGTCGTCAAAAGATGATACCGAGGGTTAATAAATATGCAAAATAAATTAATAAAGTTTAAGAGTTGTGAAAATTTATAATTAAGGAGCCAAAGTGGCTAGAGGACTCTGATACCTGGAACTATGGGAGCTGTTCCAGATCCAAACAGAGGATGGAGACCATGAGAAAAGGAAGGATGAGACAGAGAGTCAATGAATATGCAAAAACAAAGCCAAAGAAGTGGAATTGGATCAAATGAATCCAAATCTATTCACAAAATAAAAAATAAAAAGTAAAGAGGGCCAATAAATATGCAAAATTAATAATAATTTGATGGGACAGTGGCTAGAGGGCTGCTGTGTATGGAACTACTTCACATCTAAAATAAAATTAAGCCAAGGATAAGAAGCTGGATAAGAACAAGGAGGAATGTCTTACAACTATATTCACAAAATAAAATTAAAAAATAAAGACAGTCAAATTAAATAAAATAAATAAGTTAAAAAAGAGAAGAACCGAATCACGATGATCCTCAGACTGAGCCGGTCGAACATTAAATAAAATAATGGATATGCACTGAGACAAATGAATCGGCAACGGTCTCGAGGCTTGTTTGGATCGAATATTATCCATTTCTACCAGTTCCTAAATATGAATAAAAATTAAAAAGTAAAGTACCAGTCTGTTCACAAAATAAAATGAAAAAGTAAAGGCGATCGAATTTCATCCAGTGCCTAGATATGAAAAAAAAAATAATTAAATATATGTAAAATAAATTAATAA
The DNA here is from genome assembly GCA_018904815.1 of Drosophila ogumai. Lineage (NCBI taxonomy): Eukaryota > Metazoa > Arthropoda > Insecta > Diptera > Drosophilidae > Drosophila > Drosophila ogumai. The sequence goes on along the minus strand of JAEIIJ010019991.1, from coordinate 6,124 downwards.
AGTTCGAGAGTTGTTAAAATTAAAAATAATTTAACGCATGGAGCTACACTAAATCCAAAATAAACAAAGCGAAGCTTATGCAGGAGAAACACAAAGAGAATTAATGTCTACAAGTTTATTCACAAAATTAAATAAAAAAATAAAGACAGTCCAATTAAAAAATGAAATAAATGAATAAAATAAAAGAACGGAAGAACTGCGACCAAGCCTGTCGAACAATGAATGGCCAAGGAATTTTGACTAATGGCAACGGTGTCCAGGCTTGCTTGGCTTTTATATTTATAATCAAAGAAAATTGCAAGGCACACTCTTCTTAATAATAGTAGAATTGAAACGTTTTACATGGTTAACGGAAAATTAGGTTTGAATTCGAAATGAAATATGGCAGCCCTGTCTGAAGTATGACCAGTTGCCGTGGTGGGGAAAGCATTTTGATCCTTACACGGAAGCGGGCACATTGTCGCCTACTTGCACTCGGTCGCGTTGTGTTTTCCGGAGTTATAAACAAATTGCTAACAAACCAAACAACAGTCGTGTCGTCGCTGTTTCAGTTGTGTCGCGTGTGTGAGTCATTTCAGCCATTAGAGTGGAAGGCGGCAAGCGAGCAGTAGCAGCGCCAATTATCAGTGGATAGAAGTGTTCTTCGCGACTTTGAAGAAAGTGGAAAGTAAGTCGAGAGCGCAAAACTATTACGGGGAATTTTTAATTGGAATGCAGGTCACCACTTCGTTCGCTTCGCCCTTCATGGGGACCAGAAAATATTTACGCCGCCGCGAATGACGTGAGCAGTTTTCTCCCTCTGCCTTGCGGAGAGAGCTCTCTCTGTCCCCTAACCCCCCCTCGCATATGTAGCTTATTTTGGATGCTCAGTTATGTGCGTTTTATTTTTCTTCTTTGATGCGGGCGCCTCTCTTCCTCTGTCCTCAAGGCTTGTTTACATAATCGCCACCCGCCACCCCTGGTGGCCGCCTTGCTCGTGCCTTCGGGGGAGAACGGGAACAGCTGCTTTATCGATTTTGCTCTCTTTGCAGCCGGCAAGACGACGCCATTAATCGGCCGCCACGTCATGCCCGTCGTATGATTTTTGTACTCGCACTTGCAACGTTTCGTCGTCTCTCCCAATGACGCGTCATCGGCGGCGGCCGCACTTTGCCCTGATCGTACGATTTCCCCAGCGGCATCACCATCACCGTTACACAAACCTTTTGGGGCAGACGTTAGTCACGCTTGCTCCACTTTCCATGTGCCTGTTTACCGTTGCGTCGCTCTTTTTCAACGAACCACAACAGAGAGGCACAGCCGGACCGAGAGAGCCATTTGCGGATCACACGCACAATCAGCAGTCAGCTGTTTAATGCTCAATGAAATGCGTACTGGTGCGTGGGCGAGAGTGGAAGGGGGATAGCAAGACGGCGGCCGAGTGCCGGTGCGAAGAGTTGTGCAATATTTTCGGGCCAATCTTATCTGGCTACGGAGCTGAAACTACGAAAACCACAGAAGACTCTAGTTACCAGACGTGTCGAAAGGCGGTTTATAGTTCCTACTCGCTTGGTGAAATGATAGTGCCACTAGCATTTTCTCACGTAATCCTGGCTTCTCTCCGCAGTAGCATCAGCATCCAGAGAATCATGAATCGAGAAAAAGACGATCAGTTGACGTCAAGCAGTGGCTTTTTTTCGGTGATAAGACCACGCCACAAGGTTATCAATGAACACACACACTTTGTATTCATTCTATATTCTGCTCCCCGATCGCAGCTTATCGATGGCAAAGGCACTCGTAAGATTTAAATAAGTCCCAGGCAGGCAGGTTCTTGTTTTCGAGTGATCTCTGCGGGCGACTGTACTTTCGACCTTTCGCTTTTGGCCAAAAGAAAAGCAAAGCGAGACGGACAGAGCAAAAGGCAAACTCCAAATTGTTTCTGCTTCAGCCGTGAGATTCGCCAGAGTTCTTTGGCCTGGCCAGAAAGCTTAAAATGCCTCCAACTGAGTGTGAGAAAATCGCAAAAAATCTTAATTTTTTTTTGTATTTACTTCACACAGAAGAGTTATTTATCAGGCTTCATATTTCGGTTAACAGGGAGTATAGAGTTATTGTAGTTTTAACTTTAATAACATAGAAATCAATGAATGCTTAATTTTCTTGCTGACTATAAATAGAAAATGCATGTACACCAAATTTAAATTATATAAATAATCTAAGAGCACATAAAAGAGTTACATTTCTGGTACATTTCATGTTTCGAGATGATGTTATTTACTTTTTTACCAAGCCTACTTGAGTAGTCGTACTCATAATTGTAAAAAGTGTCAGTAAAACCCATTAACTGCGTCTATATTTTATATTTTAAAGTCGTTTTTACTCATATGTACATACATCTACACTTGTTGGCCTGACCTTGGTCTAGCAAAAAAAAAACTACTGATAGTTTAGAACGAACAAATCCCGTGCTGATAGCGAACTTTGACTGGTTCCGCCACTAACGCGATTTCGTAATCCAAGAGAGACACTTGTGTAGTTTTTGGTTCCAAAGACTTCGTAGTGTCTGGAAATCCCGGGCTGATAACAACGAACGTGGCATTTCATCCCAAACATGTGTATTCCGCCAGGCTGGCAAGATCGGGGTTAGGGCTGTCAGTTAGCTTAGCGTGTTGTATTCCTTTTATCTTTATCAGTTGTGGAACACGGCCCATTTCCGCCAAACGCATTTATCGTGTTCGATAACTCCCGGTTCGAGTGCAGCGGAAGCGCCGCACACGGTACTCACTCGTCCAGGTAGGCCAATCTTATCTCTCCACCTGCTTTTAGAGCAATCGATTTTATGGGTCCCAGTCCCACACTTGTCCACCCACACACGCTCCTCCCCAGATAGGAGCGAGCTCTCTCCGGTATTTGTTTACCTTTTGATTCAGCGCTCACTTCGCTGGAGGTGGTTCTTCGTCATCGTTTTCTTTTTTAAATCCAATACAGTGGTCACTAGCAGGCGGGGCAAGGAATGATATAGTATTTGAATGGGAATCGATAATATTAATAATAGATAAGAAAATAGTACTGCATCATGCGAAAGAGTTTTGTCACAATCTTAAATCACTTTTAGTTTGTTATCTTGACGTACTATATTTAAACACTTTGATTATGAAAATATAGCTTCCGTTTCAAGTGCAAAAATCACTACAAGTCCAGGTCTTTGTGTTATCTGTTTTCAAAATAATTCATTATTGTCATGAATTTCTAAAAATAATGAATGTTTCAGAGAAGCTTATGTTTTTATTTTTGATGTATGTTTTAAATCCAAAAAGCAAACGTTACTCATTCCAAAAAGAAGCAAATAATAGGTTTCTAAGAAGCTTATTAGTGGATCGATCACTGTAGGATCGTACGACGCCAATGACGTCCATGACGTCGCTCAAAGCTATGAAGGTATATGTACATATGTATTTTGTTGTAGATTACCGAAGACTGAAGGCTAAGGAATTTGGCTTGGCAACTGAGAATTAGCATGAATTAGCATCGAGCGGGGACCATAAATTTCACTGGCTTACATCAGCTCCAATCGGACTCGCAGACGCATACTCTCTCCTGAGCCTGAACTTGAACTGGAAGCCGGTTCCAGCAGGTGACTCACGGATCCAATTGGACCTTGAACAACCGAAAAGTACACTCCCAAAAATAAACGCAGTGTGTGCACCCCATTTTGGGGTCTCTAAGTGGAATTTCTCTGGCTGATAAGGTAGCGAAAAAAAAACGTATGTGCCAACCAGATATCTGACGTAGGTTCGGAGGGGTGCCAAGAAATATTCCGTGTGGATAAACGCAAATATGTGTGACATTATGAATAAACATGAGAGCAAAAGACTGTCTGCGTGTAAAATTAATTTCGAGCACGCACAGAACAGCTGACCGAGAGCGGCGAGCGCTCGCTCTTCTCCTCCAGTGCGATTGGGTCATTCCCTGACTCACGTGTCCAACGTCCCCATTTGTTTACGTAAAGTGCAGCAGGCGCCGGAACTAGTTCTGGCGCTGCCCCCCAGTTGCTGTTGTTGTGTACGTGTCGTCGGTTCTATTATTACTTGTTTGTGTGGCTGTTTCTGCTATTGTTTACCGCCTGCGATTGACTTGTGATGCTCTTTCTGATTTCCCAGAAATTTCCCCGCCGTTCGAGGCTCGTGGCGAATGAAACCAGTGGTTTTGGCAATTAAAGCAGAAATCGATTTGGCTGTGGCTCAAACCCTAAGGGGGAGGGGCGGGAATGAATCACGTGTTGTCAGCATAAATGAAATGCAACTTTTGTAACTCTAATAAATTAAATATAAAACGGGGTTGCCGAGAAAGGAGCTATCGGATTACATAAATCCAAACGGTGTCGCCAAATAGCAATTAATCAAATTTTTATCATTTTTGTAAATAAAACTTTTCTTGTTTACATGCAAATAAATGCACATGCATAAATATACGATTTTATATTTAGTGTTTCTAAAGCTATAAGCAACAGCGCCATTTGGGATTTTATTTATAAAATGTTTAGTAAACAGTCTATGACCGAGAAATCTCGCATTTAATTTTGTCTTCATTTCTTTGAACTTTGGTTTAAATATTTCTGTGAATTTTATTTTACTTACGGCTATTCTGTAATACTTTTTTATTTCCAAGGAATATAGCTTCTATTTTTTTCACTTTAATATATTCCTTATAATGTTTAACCAAAATCCATTAGGATCTCTGTTTGTTTAATTAATATTGATATTAGTAGATCTAGTAATTACTCCGCCTTAAATATTGTTTATTAGTAAACAAGATACGGATATTGCGAGTGAAGAAAGGGGACTTCCACCCATTAAATGAATTTTAATAGTGGGGTATTTTTACTAAGCATACATTCGTTTATTTTATTCACTATTTAATGAGAGTCAAGCCAGGGAAATAAGTGCATCAAAGGTCAATGATCAAGACACTCAAAAGTATCTTAATAAAACCCTATTTAACATTGAACAAGTGCACTTTAGTAGACGATGTTTACAACCTTGTGGGGTTAACCTGGTGCGAGTAGTCAGAAAAATAAAATAAACTAAAATCGCAATTGCCTTACTGAACTCTAACCTGTACCTTGAACATCTTAAAATCTCTTCCAGACCAAAAATACGATTGAATCTCCGTGTTTTTAAGAAATCGCCAAAACTGCCGCTTCCAAACATTCGCTGCGATGGCCACCTCATCGATACTCGCCAAAAGCACAATTAACAGCACCACAGCGCCCCCGGCCACGTCCCCCAGCAGCACAACCAGGAAGCGGACCTACGAGACAGCTATTGCCATGCCCTCGTCGTCATCGTCCACAGCCACAGCCACCTCGAGCTCCACCACGGCCCCAGAGGCCCAGGAGCAGCGCACAAATAGCCCCAGCCCGGCCAAGTCCAAGTCTGCACAGCTGGAGAGCGTCCTGGTAGTCAGTGACGGCGCCAGCGAGCCCACCACCGCTGCCACCACGCTGCGGGACAGCACCCGTACCATCTCACAGAGCGATGCTGACGATGGCGGCGAGGCAGCTGCTGCCGAGGACTCGTTGACCACCAACAGCACCGCCCCCTCCACCTCCTTCACGGCGGACTACCTCAGCGACGTCAAGCGGAAGTATGTTCCGCAGCTGCAGCAGACGCCGCCGGCGCCATCGGAGCAGTTCTTCAACGGCAGCGGTGCCTCGGATTTTGCGGTGAGTGCAGAACAGCTTGGACAACTGAATTGGAATTATTTGAGGAAAGCAGGCCTTGAAAATACCAGTTGAATATCAGACAGTTGTTGGGAGCTATATTTTGTACGAAAGGAATCTCTATTTAAGATATTTACTAACTATGGACGACTTGCTCCAGGAGGAGGACTTTGTAGGCCGAAGACTCCTACTCACCATCGTACACCTGTCACTCATCTTTTTTTTTTCCCTTTCGCCAAGCAGACCATTTGCAAGCCGGCGCCCTTCTCGCACGACGAGGAGGCCATGCTGGAGCGCCAGCGTTGCGACTACACGCAGCGCATCACCTACCAGATGGCCCGCTCCGGACAGACAACGCGCAGGGTGCGCGTCTACGCCGATGGCATCTACGATCTGTTCCACCAGGGCCATGCCCGCCAG
>JAEIIJ010019988.1:26773-43997 GCA_018904815.1 Drosophila ogumai | reverse complement strand
TAGAATTTGTTTCGGCTATTTTGTTTCGAACTTCGCTGAGCGAGGCCCATGTAATTTGTTTTTGTTTTTCGAACATGCCGCGAGGAATCGGACCGGCCAGGAAATTTGGAACTGAAGGGTACGTACGCGTGTGTGATGGTGTGGGTGTGTTGCATATACGCACTATGTGTAATATAAATCATACCGCTTTTACATATACTTGTGTTTATATATTTATATTTTATATCAATATTCATCTGTAGTTGGTTTCTTTGTCCAGGCAACGTAACAACGTAAAAATAAAAAAGCCTCCTCTTCGAAAAAACGTAAACATAAATATGTATGCATGTATGCATGTGTGTGTGAAAAATGGGAGAAAGTGGGGAGAGCGGGAGATAAAGAAAGCAAAAGGATTAAGCGACGGCGGGGGGGATACATACATACGTATAGGTGTATACATAAATGGAGATATATATATTCTTCGATATAAATTAAAAGTCAATGAAACGTAGGATAATAGTGTTAATAATGTAATAAAATACGATAAAACAAAACAAGGACTTCTGGCTTGACTGGGACCATCCCTGAATTCGAATTCCCGACTTCTTTTCGTCTCTATTCTTCCTCTTACTTCTTTCAAATGCTCGCGGAGCTCAACACACTCAGTTTCAAAGGTTCCCAGGTTCTCAGATCCTCGCCGCGGAGGAGGAGTGCTTGCATGTGTGCGCGTGTGTTGGGTTGGGTGGGTCCTTGCTTGTTGTTTGGGTGTTGGGTGGTGTTCTGTGTTGTTCATGTTGAGAAGGTTGAGGTGTTCGTCTCTTCCTCAGAGCATTCGTCTACTTAGGCTAGTTTCTTAAACATACATTTACTCATTCGTTTCGTTTCGGTTTCCTTTCTGCCGAAATCCTGGTGAAATCAATGCATGACAAGTTTCCAATGTTCTCATTGTGGCTACATCTACCTTTGGAGCGCAGTGTGGGGTGGGTGGATGTGGATGCGGGCGGGACTGGGGCTGTGACTGTGTGCATGTGGATGGGTGTGACGGATGAGCGTGAATCCTTCCGGATGTGACATTAATGGCGGTGAGGAATAGTTGAACAAACAGCGAACGGCAGCGGGCGGTACATCCTCCCGTCTGTATTATTTCTTGACAAACTGATAGGGGGCAGCGGGACGGTAGCGCATGTTGGGCGGCACTGCGCCGCCGATGCCACCACCAGTGGTGGCCACGATGCTGTTGGCCATAATCCCGCCGCCGGCATTCCCCATCCCGGCATTCCGTCCATTGAAACTGGCCGCACTGACAACCATTCCGGGTGGCGAGGCTCGCACAATGGCCTGCGGTGGCAAGGTGGTGTGCATGGCATTGCCCCGTTGGGCGGCTACGAGAAGGACGGAATGCAATTGTAATCTATAAAGAACCTGTGCTGAATAAGGCTCCCTCTGCGTACTCACCTGGCACATAGGGTTTTGGCTGGTGGTAGGCGTTGTTGTGTGAGCGAAAGTAGACAGTCTCCTCGTTGTGGCGATAGTGCGATTGTTGCTGAAACTTTTGTCTGCCGGAGAATCAGAGAAATCAATTAAACCATCAACCTTTTGAGGGCATACAACTTGAACCCACCTGTAGTTGCCTCCGGAGCGCTGGTTGGCATTGCCATTGTTGCCCCCGGGCCCAGCCGCTCCTCCATTTCCTCCGTTCCCACCACCAGCATTGCCGCCACCGCCTCCTCCGACGCCGCCGCCGCCAGCGCTGGCAGCTGCATTCGACTGCTGCTGCAGCTGGCGGAGCGTCAGCTTCTTGGCCGCCTCTGGGTCCTCCATGAGCTCCCTGTACTGCTCCTGGCGGATATCGTCGTGCTTGTCCGGCGTGAGGTAGCGCCGGATCTCGGCCAAGGCGTAGGCCACACGGGCGTACGCCTCGGCTGGCGGGGCAATGGTGGACACCTCAACGTGCAGCGGAAGATTCAGGTGGGCGTATTTGGCGTCTGCAGAGTTGCGCAGCTCCTCCTCGCGGGCGCGGTCCTTCATCGAGAAGCGACCGAGTATGACGATCTTGCACTGCGTCTCCTCCTGGAGGCGACGCAGCGAGTTGCCCTTGGGGCCAAGCAGCTTGCCTACATAGTTGAACTTCTTGTCCTTGATGGGCACGTGCACCTTCTGCGACAGCTTGATGGTACGCTGCTGGTACACGTCGGCGTACTGATCTCTCGTGGGGATGCGTCCGTTCAGCTGCACCCGCTCTAGGGCTGTGATCAGAGCAAAACGTGGTCACTTTGAGATAACAGGTCACCGGATCGAATCAATTACCTTCGTCAATCAGCTTCACCGCCAGGGGGAAGTGATTCTCCATGCGCGCCCTCTCCGTCATGAGCTCCTGCATGTACTTTTGGATCGCCGGCGCGGGCTGGCCCCTCTCGCCATCCGCATTGGCATTGTGTTCGGTCTCGTGCTCCCCGTTGCTGGTGCCGCTGCTGCCCGTCGCCACAGCTCCGGGCGCCGAGGAAGCCGCCGCCGCTGCCGCCACCACTACGGCGGATGACCCTGGCACACGCATTCCGTTTTCCGCCATTTGTCCTGACTTTGGGTCGCTCAGGTGCCGAGTCGCGTGTTTTCCGTTTGCGGACTGTGGGGTCGCGATTGCAGTCGATTCGATTAGCTTGCCAAGTGTGCGACTTTCAGCCTTCCCAGTGGCCCTAATTTTTCTCTCTTTTCCAAGTGTGTATTTTATTCGTATATTTTACTATGTTAGCGGCGCGGTATGGCAACTCCAGGCTCTTGGGATGGCTCTCGTGCTTCGACAGCGTGCTGTTACGCGCATTTGTGGGCGGGCGCGTAATCGATAGCGCCAGCGATGGAACACTTACCACTTAACAGTTTTCAAGCCAAATAAGTTTTTTTTTAATATTAATTAACGATTTTTTTTAGTAATTTATTCTTTTTTTTTAAATCTGCTTGAAGGAACTGACATTCGATACTGCCAAGGCCTGCTACCTTACAGAACGGTTACTCGATCGACCTTAAAAATATAAAGTGGAACTATCGCGACGCATTGCCGATATTTTCAGTTGTCTAGGAATACCCAGGCTATAAAACTAACATAGGATTAATTAAACAAGAAAGGAAGCTAACTTCGAAATGCCGAAGTTTGTATACCCTTCAGTTTGTAATTGGATCATGAAGAATGTCGCCAACTAAATAGAACAAATGTATTTAAACATATAATAATGTGGTTTTGATAGAATCAGCCTACATCTCAAAGTAGATGAAAAAACCCCGGAACATTTTCTGTACAAAGTATTCCCCATTTTTTTTTTAATTTAGCATTAATTTTAAATACCTAATACAAAAATTACACTGATAAGCTTTTCGAAATAGAATGTGTTCTCTTCTTTAATAAGTGTGTGTGTTCTAAAAGCTCTAATTTGTCTAAAAAATTATCGTACAACAACATGTTTGTCATATTGATGAAGTTTTATGTTTTTACATCACCAAATATGTTAAATGAAAAAAATATTCTTAATATAGTGTTAATTTTGTAAAATCGGTATTCCCTATAACTGAAAATATCTGTGATGAATCGTAATAGTCAGCCGATATTTGCATGGGAATAGCTGCTTTTAATTGAAAATTTCGGCTAAATAACGCGATACAGCGCTGATATTTTTAATCATTTAGTCGTCATGAAAATATATTCTAAATTAAAATAAAATTTCTTTATTTTTAAAACATCTAACTACTCAGATTTTGTGGCTAGGGCTGGAGAAATACGATGTTTACGATGTTGCGATACTTGATAAATATCGATTACACCCTTGTTGGCACTGATGTTTCTCCACCTCTAACTGGCTACCACATACATATTTTTCAGCAGCTACTTCGCAAAGAATTTTTTTTCCTAACAGTGGGACGTTTCTGCAAATTTCTTCTTCCGGACACAAAACGCAACACAGGGATGCCGCGCGACTACGACAGGGACTACAATGAGGACGCCGCAGACTACAAGCGGAAGCGACGCGACGAGGAGCCAGCGGCGACCGGTGCTCCGGAGACACCCGAGGCGGACGGCGGCGGTCACAACACCAGCCATGCCGCCCTCCGGGACACGCCCCAACTGAACGAGAAGACGAACGCGTACCTGCAAGAGTGCCTTCTGGAGAAGAAGACGCTCGAGAAGAAACACATAATCACCAAGCGCCTGCTCGATGACGGTGAGTTTTCCCCTCGGACACGTAAGACACCCCGGATCTAATCGATTTTGCCCGCTCGCAGAGGTGGAGAAGATCTTAGTTAGCGGCCGCATACCCAAGCCCGAGATCTATGCCAACGTGTACAGCGAGAAGCCCATTCGCGTGGCACAGAAGGTGCTGTTCCCCATCAAAGAGTACCCCAAGTTCAACTTCGTGGGCAAGATTCTGGGCCCCAAGGGCAATACACTGCGTCAGCTGCAGGAGGAGACGATGTGCAAAATGGTGGTGATGGGTCGCAATTCGATGCGCGACCACGGCAAGGAGGAGGAGCTGCGCAGCTCCGGCAATCCCAAGTACGCGCATCTCAGCCGGGACCTGCATGTGGAGATATCGACGGTAGCTCCTCCAGCGGAGGCCTATCACAGGATCAGCTATGCGCTGGGCGAGATCCGCAAGTTCATGATACCCGATGCGAACGACGACATTCGCCTGGAGCAGCTGCGCGAGATGGACGGCAAGGAGCGCATGTACAAGAAGTCTCACCACTATTCCAAGTCCTACGGCGAACACGGCGCCTACAGTTCTCGGTAAGATCGTCTATTTGTTGAGCGAATTTTTTTATTTGGTTATTGAGGATTCCGTCTCGTCACAGCACTCCACCTCCTGCTTCCTCCAAGCCCAAAGTATATTCTATTCTGGAGAAGGCACGATATGTGATGGACGATCCCAACTATGGCATCGTTAAGACGCACAGGTTGGATAAGCTAATAGATCCTTCAAATTGCCCTCGCAGAAGACATTGAGTTAATACCATAAAATACCATAGCTTAGAAATCCCCATACTTTAATTCTTAGAAAGAAAACAATTTCTCTGCCAGGGCAAACAAAGGTTCAGATTTAGAGAGCATGACTTCACTCTAAAATATCAAATGACATTCCAGTAGATCCCGGGACCACGAGCTGTACGACCATCACGGGGAATACGATCGCTATGCCACACCGCCGCCACAGACATCGAAGCACTCGAGCCACCACGCCCAGTACGACAGCAGCTCCTATGAGCGCGACTACCGGCGTGAGTACCACCCCCACTCGTCCTCCTCTTCCTATGCAGCGGCCTATTCAGGTAAGCTATCCAGCGTTTCACATAAATTAATCTCTATCCCTCAGCAGGAATGTAAAAAAAAAAAAAAAATAACAAAACAAAAAAAGAAAAATAGCAAATAAATCGTTTAAACTCAACTCAACGCGAAACAAGAAAAAAATTAAACGTAAATCGAAAAAATAAAATATTTCTACGACGAAATTGAAAATGCCTAAAAACAGAAACCGCCATGAAACCGCGTACCAAAATTATGATAAACGGACGGCAACCCATCCCACTTTAACGAGATTTTAAATGCACTATGCCTGAACAGAGGCGAGATCAACTAAAACTAAACTGAACAGCCACAAATATTAAATCATCTTCATTAATTGGACGACTACTAACAAGCCCACAAGCAGAAGCAAGAGAAAAAATAATCGACAAAACAATCAAATTATTTAAACTCACACCTTTGCCAAAAACCAATTCATGAAACTTCATCCAAAAAAGGAAACCCCAATAAATATTCGTACAACTAAAATTCAAACTGTGATAAATCAATTTCTCAGACAACACAAATTAATGCAAAGTTTGTGCAAACTTTTTTTTTTAATATTTGAAATGTGAAAATAAATAGAGTACAACTTTTCGTAGGGTGTAGTGCATTCAAAACCGGTTAAACAATTTATTTTCTTTTTTCACAATGTATATATTACATATGCTAAGCAACAGAAAAAAAAAAACAAAAAATAATAATTACAAAACAAAATAAAAAAGCACCAGAGACAAAAACAATTTCTAAATCTAAACAACAAATAAAATTCTTTTCAAAATAGCAAAACCAAGCAACGGTCGTTCATCATCGTCATATCGACCAACCACCTCGGGCTCGGGATCACATTCATCTGCTCACTACGAAACTGGATCCCGATCTCGTGAAAGCGTGCGTTATCGCTCGGCTCCATATCCGAAAATACGTTAACCCATCGATTTACCAATATCCCAAGAAACCCCCCAACTCTAACCCCAACAACAACAACAACTACAACAACAACCATAACTAATCAAAGTTAAGCCTAAAGAATAAAACTATATTACAAAAACAAATTATCGAAAAATGTTTAAAGTCAACAAATCCAACCTATGCACACCTATTAAATATACTATCTATAAAAATAAAACAAAAAAAATCAAATGCAAACCCAAGTTTCTATTTCAATTGTTATCCGAATATTCAAATTGTGTTTAAATGAAATAATCATCAAAACAACAAACTTTATCCTCGAAATCATTGTATAATAAAAAGAGAAAGAAAAACAAACAAATCCTTCAAAAACAAATACGAAAGAGAACAAAAAACACAAACGAAAATCCCCAAAACAATTAATTAATCAATGCGTAATGTTAGTCTAAGCTTTGGAAATATTGTTTCATATGATTATGGAGATAAAACCAACAATAAAACATAAAGAAATCACAGATATATGCCCAACGACGACAAAGTAAGTATTGCAAACACGATTCAGCAGCAGTTCAACTACAAATTAAACAAATCCCCGGCTTCGTTACAATTCCCACGACAAAAGAGTATTGTGAAACGTCCAACGTTGTCGCTTATGATTATGATTATTTCTTTTAGTTTGCTTTTGTTAGTCAACTTAAATATTATTTTTAATTTTAAATCATTAGGCTGAATACAAGACAACATGTTTCCAGCAAAAGTATCCCCAAATAAAACCAATTATGAAATAATCGTGTTTAACTCGGGGTGTTTATGGATATAACTTAATTTAGAGTTCAAAAGTTCATGGCTCCGTCTAGGAACAACAGGCTGTCCACAGCCGATATGGCCATTTCCACGTCCCGCTTTTGAATGGTTTTCTTCTTGGACTGGACGGTGTACGTATAGGATTCTCTGGCCAATGAGGCGACGAAAAGCTCCACGGCTCTGGTCACTGCAAACACAGCCTCATTGTTGGCCACTTGCATATCCGGATCCAGCTTCATTATGTTCCGTATGCGAGCCATTGGCAGTTGTGTCATCTTGGCCTCGTGTTCAGGGCTTGTTTTATCCCCATTTGTTACTGCTGAAGATCTTCAATTATGATTTAAACTTTGTTTAATGCTAACCAGAACTCACCAGGCTTGTCTGTAGCCTCTTCGGCGGCAGCCTCCTTTGGAGGATTCTCTTCTGATTCCTCTAACACTTCGGTCGGCTCATCGGTTTCCGCTTGCTCCACAGCCTCCGTCTCCATGACTTGGCCGAGCTCCAAGTCTTGTTCTTCGGAAAATTCATGCTGGAAAAGGTCTTCGCTCGCCATTGTTTATTGCGAACAAAATAAATATAAATTCCACGTATTAGAGATGAGCAGCCAGAAAACCGCGAAAAATATCGATAATTCAATGACTTGGCAACTCTGTTTAGGTCAACCCAGGCAGATAAATATGAATTTTCACTAAATTATTCTTTATAAAAACTTAACCATGCATTCATTTAATGTTTTTTAGCAAAGATATGAAGAATAAGAAGTTTGTAATTAAAGACAATTAATACAAAACGTTGTAGGCGTGTAGTTTTCCATCCCTGGCTTTGAACGAGTTTGGCAACTCTACTGTCAACTTTGGCACTATTATACATACAGTTTTCCGAGTTTCGTGAGATTGAAAGAAAAAATAGCGATTAAAATGGAAGGAACTGCCGAGTTTACTGAAAAACCAGTTACCCACGATCACCAGCCGCGTCTCAATGAGGTGGCCCAGAAGTTCTTGGCCGATCTGGACGAGGAGCGCCAGCGTCTGTCCGCCGAGTTCCCTCTGTGCGCATTGCTAATCGATGAAGGTAAATCTTGATCCGAAGAATCTTATAAGAAAGTAAGATGCTATACTTCCTTTGCTGCAGCTGTGGACCGCGTTTACTGCACTGGCCGCATTCCGGGCAAAGAATTCTATGCGGATGTCTACAAGCAGAAGCCCATGAAGATAACCCAGAAGGTCTTTGTGCCTGTCAAGCAGTACCCGAAGGTAAGTTTCATACCGCGACTCCGCAATTACCCAATATTAGTTCCAATATGTTGCCGCAGTTCAACTTCACTGGCAAGATTCTGGGGCCCAAGGGCAACTCCCTGCGTCGCCTGCAGGACGAGACTCAGTGCAAGATTGCCATCAAGGGCCGCACTTCGATCCGTGATCGGGCCAAAGAGGAGCAGTTGCGCAATTGTGGCGATCCGCGGTATGCCCATTTGCAGAAGGATCTCTTCCTGGAGGTCAGCACTGTGGCCACGCCGGCCGAGTGCTATGCTCGCATTGCTTATGCCCTCGCCGAGATTCGTAAGTATCTAATTCCAGACAAGAACGACGAAGTGTCGCACGAGCAGCTGCGCGAGCTGATGGAAATGGATCCCGAGTCAGCCAAGAACATACATGGACCCAACCTGGAGGCTTACAGGTAAGACGGAGACATCCTCGATTTCATAGATATTACTAATATTAATATATTAATTATATTCACAGATCCGTGTTTGATAAAAAGTTCGGTGGCAGCAGCAACGGAGCCCCCAAGTTCATCAACTTGATCAAGAGAGCTGCGGAAAATCCGCCTGAGTAAGTTACTTGTAAAGTATAATTTTGTATAATTTACATGCACCCACCGGGATAACATGACCCAAGAGTTGACGCGTCTAAAAAAAGAGTCTTAATCCTTTTAGCCAACTTGCCCTGACATATTCACTGACATTGTTGTTGTTTATAGAGTTGACGAGGCGGAGGAGGTGGCCTACGAATACGAGCACCGTATGCCCCCCAAGCGCGCACCCACGGGCTATGAGTACAGCAAACGTAAGTGGCGACCAAGCATGATTTTTTCCCTCTAGCTAAATTTTTTCAGCCCTAGATCTATATAGTTATATCTATTAGATCCCTTCTTTCCATCCGCATTGCATTCACTCCATTTGTTTAGGGGGCAGCACTTTGAATGGGTTTCCTTGGGATAGATTGTAGCAACACAGAACCAGTGAATGAACGAGAAATGCTTCTCAATGCAAATAACATAATTTACTAGAACAATTAATTTTAATATAAACTAAAATATCTTTATTCTAATGATCGATGAACTTTCTTAAAACACGCATACAATAACTGACTAAAAATAATAATGAACAAATTTTATAGCACGTCCATCAATAATATCAGCAAACGCAGCGGCATATAAACGACCATATCCTGACATGAAACGTATGCGCGAACCGCCCATCAAGTCCTATAAGCCCAATCCGTATTCCATACTCAAAAAATATAAATAATAGTACCGAGCTGCACCGATCGCAGCTCCGGTTGATTCCACCGCACGCCGCTATAAACGATAACAAAGGACGATGTTTATGATTCTAAAAGAAGCCCTGCTGAGAACAATATTACACGTAATAAATCCATAAAAGAATCTTGGCCTAACAAGAAGAACCGTTAACTTTGAAGTAATTCCATGAATGAATAATGTAATAATGCGTTCTTACGCTATAAAATCGGAAGAGCATAACTTTAATCTCTAATTTATAATTTCCATAAACCAATCTGAACTGTTGGCGTTCACGCCATCAGATCATAAGTCTAATATGTACTACAATACTGTCATTGATTGATGACATGAGTTCTTGATGAAATAAAAGCATTAAACAATCACTGTCCAAGCAGAGCCAATTATAATCGGTTCGATTGAATAACCCCATCCTGTCCATACTTATTTATACTCATGTCACCTAGCAGTAGAAGCAATATATCTCTGTTGAATAAATAAATAACGGAAGGGAACCATCACATTGTTCAATTAAATCCGAATAACTACAGATGATCAAGAGTCCACTTTGGAAATCAAAAACATTAAAAGGCGTTTAAAAACTAAGTTAATAAAACATTATGAATTTATAAACAAGAAATAAAGAAAATACAATAAACTATTAAAGCTGATGCTATTCAAATATTAATTCTTATTTGTACTTTTTTAAAATTTATTTTTTATCAGAACTAACAGATGGGTAAGTAACCTTTTTCATGAATATTACCAACAAAATTATGTTAATAAATGTAAACAAAAAAATACTTCGCATTGTTTTCTTTTTCCTTCCGGAATATAATGGTTCTAACATATTTTTTGAGCGCTTATCAGCTCAGTTATGGATAATAAAGTGTAGAGATCTCTTCTTGTGTGACCTATAAGATAAACCAATTCGCTAGCAACGCTGATCAAGAATATTTATACAGTTTACCCCATATTTATACTATATAATTAAAGACATGAATTGCCAAAACTATAGTGATTTATCAAAATACACTAGATAAACAATACAATTTTGTTAAATTTATCGAAAAAGTTCACCAAGTCCATGCTTAAGGATTAGGTTTAATTAGGCTTCAAAAAGAATAGCGAGGGGCGTCAGCCTGTGAAGGACAAAAATATTTATTAACCTCATCATATTCTAAAATTTCGACTTACCAATGTTAAACGGACTAACATTGTCTCTTACAAATTGGGCGTGCCTTGTGTTTAGGGCTAGTAGTAATTTTGCAAGCCTGTGGAGAAAGCAATACCAAGTTTCGTCTGAAGAAACCTTTGTTTCGGGAAAGGGAGAACTTACTTGGCGGCGGTATTTATCCTTTATATTTTCAGGCAGGCAGTTCCATGCTCGGGCTGCCTTCGAGACGAGCTCCCTTGGCGCAAGGCCACAGTTTTTCTTTCGAAAAGCTCTAAGAAAATTCAAGTAACCATTGTTGGTTACTGGTCCCGGCTTGCTGCATTTCTTACGTGGCATCCTTTTGCATGCCGACTTCCGTCTCGGCTTTCTGCAGGCCGTATCCTGGTTTAAATAATTAGAAAAAATCGATTAGTGAAAGCTTTACACACTTAAGGAATTAAGCTAAAAACAGCGGAGGGGCAAGTGCTCCTATTGGTTTTGAAATATGCAAAATATAATTTAAATAAAGCTAAAATTTTTCGAGATATTCAGATATTTTTATATTAACCATAATGGTAGTTACACTCACCGTAATCACCATTTTATCAATGTAAAATTTCGCACTTACAAATTTTATATTTACTAATTTAAAAAATATGTGTAAAATGTTACTGGAGAGATTTTGATGTCGACTGTATTCGAGAGAAACTGAATTACGAATGATATTCTGCCAGGTCGAAGCATAGTTGACACAACAGCAGAAGGATCCAAGGCCTACTTATAATAGAAAAACTTAAAAAATTGTAATGATTGCAATATTTTTATTTAACTAGTATCGGTATCTTTGAGATCTTTAACAATGATATTGTATGGTTCCTCCAGTGAAGCTAGCAATCCAAATTTGTCTCTTTAGATCGTTTTGATGGGATTTTGTGGTGTCTTCTTGCCTCTCGAGGCGCTGAAGTATTCTTTGGTAGACCTCTAGGGCTGTCTGGGCCCTGCCACAGCGACTCTGACCACAGGCAGAGTCTTCTGAGAGGTGGGGCTCCCTAGCGTAGGAATCTTCTAATAAAGCGGGACCCTCACTTTGCGGTATCATCTAAGGTGAGAAGAGGTAAGGTTAGGCTTGCTATAATATTCCTGAACAGATCGAGCTTACCTTGGCTGTGCTGGCGCTGATTTCTTCCGCTGACTAGATGTGTGTCCTGATCGCTGTTTAGCCGACGACTGAGTGAAGTTCTCGCCTGGGGCTTGTGCCACCGCCACCACCATTCGCCACACCACCCTTAGGAGCCGCCATATGGCTGGCAGGCCCTGCACATATTGCGGAATTCCTCCGCCTCCGCCGACGTTGCAGCTGCAGGATACAGCAGGACACAGCGCTTTGTTGTCCCTCTCGCGCGTGTGTATTGTGTGTGTGTTTGTGTGTTTCCCCATGCGCCAGGGAATCCTGGCCCGACCCGCCGGCTGCATATAGGGGTGGATTTCATTGAATGGTTTCAGCTGGGTCTATAGCAGCTCTAGTTTATTTCTGTTTCAGTTTTACATTCGACAAAATTACATACACTGCTCAAATCCGTTCATATTTAGTATATGGTAAGTATCCCTCACAATGATTCGTTAAGCCACTTGTTATCGCA
Organism: Drosophila ogumai; assembly: GCA_018904815.1. NCBI lineage: Eukaryota > Metazoa > Arthropoda > Insecta > Diptera > Drosophilidae > Drosophila > Drosophila ogumai. Next base: position 31,660 of record JAEIIJ010019988.1, on the reverse strand, counting down.
TTTTGTTCCGCTAAGTTAAAATCAATTATGTACTAAACTGTCGATTCATTAAGCGCACGACTAAAGCAATCACACTAGGCTAATTCGTATAGCGTTTCTAAATTCAAGTACAAGTTACTCTTCAACGGAGTCTATAAACATGGCTATCGAGTTTGGAAGTAGAGGAAGCAGAGTTGGAAGTGGAATTCAAATAATCTCTATAGCTCTAGGAAGTTTGCTTCCCCGCAAAGATCGGGTTTCCTATATATATATTACATTAACAAAGCAACACCTAACTTAATACGCCGAAAGCCATCAATTCCCCTCGTTTCTCCTCGGTTGCATCCCTCGTCGTCCTCGTCAAGCTCATCTGTTGCAGTGCGCATCCCCGCCGGTGGTGCTGATTTTAAGGGGGCTCTTGAACTTGGCCCGCTTCAGAAAAGGGCAGAGGACACTGACAGTTGGAGCGGAGCCAAGATCAAAGCCAGCAGCCAGAGGCCAATGTCCCGGCCTATGGGCGCCGCCGAATCGTTGGCGGGCGAGGGTGTTACAGCCGCTGCCGGTACTGTGGATGGAGCCGGGGTGCTTGGCTCTGGACCAAAACGGATGGTCACCTTGTGTCGTATATCCGACGAGGCATTGGCGCTGCACGAAAATCGCTGCTCCGTGCCATTGGAGCTGGTCAGGGGCACGGTCAGGGTGAACTGGTTGTCCAGGCCGTATATATTATTCACAATGGTCTTGCCGGTGGTGACGACAACGCCGTCCTTGTACCAGAGGATGACATGGTGGGCGGCTTTTGAAAAAAAGGTAAAACGAGTAATCTTAAATTTTTATGAGATAATTTTGTTATCTGGGACTCACCATCGTAATTCTTCACAGGACATTCCAGCTTAACACTGGTGGCATTGGCAGCCACATAAATGGTCACCTCTTTTTGCTCAAAGTAAGGATCTGGAATCTTGGGACCTGCCGTGGACTTGGCCAGATTTCCCGGCGCTCGCTGCGAATCATCATCCTCGTATTCACCGTAGTCCGAGCTGGCCTCACCGGCTGCTTGGGCAGTGACTGCTCCTCCTCCGCCACCGCCTCCAGATTTGGCTGGGAGTGCCTCCGGCAAGGTCAGCACACCTGGAATAAATTGTAATTAGCTGACGGCCCAACACACACACAGGCAAACATTGTATTATGCATTGAAAAGCACTCCAGAAGGTGCCATCGCCTTGCCAGATTTCCGTGTCTGGCGATAGTTTCGCAGCCTAAGCCCCAAAGGCCCCCGAGAAGGCAGCAGCATAAAACCATTAACGAGAGAGAATACGGAATAACCGGGGCCAAGCCCCTATTCCATTTTCCCAGGGAGCGTGTCAACGCCCATTCTGGAGTGATATGATTGGTACAACTCCGGTTGGAGGTCAGGTCACGGAACAACATTCTTTTCGGGAATACTACTCAGCATATGCAGGCACACACCGATATTTCAGGGGGTATATGTATGTATCTGGATTTGAATTTGGCTTTGTATTTGGCCCAAGGATGTTGTACATTCGGTTGCGTCATTTGCACGTTTAGCGCATTGCTTAATGGCTGCGAAAATTGCCAATTTGCCATATATAATTCGTATGTTTATGGGTACGCCGTACTCCTTGGCGTGGGTGTGTGTGTGTATATTTGTGTTTGGGCCAAAGTTATTAGTTTTGTTTACACTCTCGTTAGGAAAAATGAGGAGACATTGGCAGACATGTCGGGACACCTTTCTTAGCCTTGGCGTAGTTACTAGCCGTCCCCGTCTTGTGTTTGCCCGGAAAGCGAAATTCGGGTCAGCGGAAAGTGAGGGATGATTTAATCTTCTTGACTCATAAAACTCTATAGATCAAGTTCAGTTTATTAACGGTGACTCTGCAGGGTGTCCAGAAGTGAGGAGCCCGAAAGTATGCATCAGAAATTAATTAGAAATTAAGATTAAATTTATGAAAGCGATTTATCTGAAGCTATTAACTATTAATGATAATAATAACAGGTAAGCAGCTATAAAAAGTGTAGGTTTTTCATGAGATTTTATTAATCCTCAGAGTAACTTAGGTATTTAGTTAATTTGTATTGATTTTAACTTTTATTTTGACCGAATTTTGAATTTAGCAAATCAGCTTTATTATAATAATGGTTTATAAATATAAAAATTATATAGGTAAGCCTCCCTATATAATCATCTATCAATAAATATTAATAAATAATAAAATTTTGACTTAATTTTGAATTTAGCAAATTAGCTTTATTGTAATAATTGTTTATAAATATAAAAAATATATAAGTAAGCCTCCCTATATAATCATCTATCAATAAATATTAATAAATAATAATAATACTTGTACTTTATCCTACTGTATTGTTATCTCTTTTAGATTCATGCTCTGTATGTGTTTATAGAAAGTTAAAGCCCAACCATTTAAGGGCAACTTGTCAACTCACATGCCCAACCCCATTACCATCGCCATCAACATCATCATGAAATCCCACGCTTCCATTGTCCTCCCAGTATTATAATTAATATCGATAAGCCGCAGAAATAACCCTGGAACGCACGCATGATGCGGCAATTACCTCGCCATATTCTCCTCCATTTGGACAGCTCGGCTACCACAGCTCCCCAAGCCCGCTCCCAGTTGCTTAATTATTCAAGAGCCACTTTAATCAAGTTGATATTTTTAACAATGTGATCATCCCTACCCCATTCCCCCCCCTTCCATCCTTTTTCCATTTACTGTTCCTCTAATTTCTCTATTTGTAAGCACTGAACAATGCCAGTGCACAGTGAAAAGCGGAAGGGTGTGTTGATTTTGTATTTTATAAAAAATATAATGTTATATTTCAAAAGTAGTTTCGTAAATATAAATAATTAAAATTTAATTTAAATCTCTTTACTTTTGTCTTTCTTTCTAATGAATAATCTTTTTTAATTATTTATCTATAAATCCTATCTGTTAATTAAATACTTTCAATTTAATATTAAACCTACGTACAATTTTTCCCACTTGACCACATCTCTTTTCTCCCAGTGTATACTCATGAGTTAGGGAAGACAAGCCCTGCTTACAAGTGGTTACCAAATTGTCGTCAATTCCATGAATGACACACGTTCTTCCCGACACCACTTCCACTTCCACTTCCCTCCCATCTTCCAGCCCACGCGCTCTGCCCATTTCCATCTCCCAGCCCCCCTCCCGCTAATAACACCCCGGGCAGCGTTTAAGGAAAACTTTGCCATAAAACTGGCGACCCTTTGAAGCACTTTTTCTTTGATAGTTTTGGGTGGCAGACAAGTGCTTTATGTAGTTTGGAGCCGGATTCAGTGGCGGGAATGGCGAAAATGCAACCTCTGGTGAATACCTAACCAACAATTGATGTGAGTGATGAGGCAATACGGGTATTCGATAAAGTTAATATGTTTTAAATTAAATTATTAATTGTTAAAGATATATAGGTATTACTAGTTTGTTACCTTAAATTCTACATACTTATTTTTTTAACTAAAAACGACTTCATTTTAAATATGCTTAGAAATATCATTAGATTGCTTATAAAATTTCCAACCAGTTCTAGTCCCAGTATTCTTCTAGCTTCACGTTGGTAAATCCTACCTTTAACAAGAATATTTATTATAAAGTCCCTCTTTGGCTTTTTATATTTCTTCTTAAATAATTATTTTTTTAATTTGTACTGATGAATAATCCTTGCCATAAGTTTTACTGCAAACCTTCTCGCTATTGGATTTTTTTGTATTCCGAAGAGTCGTAAAAAAATACCTTTTCGATATGCAAATTTATTTCGGAATTTCAAGCTTTTTTTACTATATCCGTGAATCAGTTAATTTCTTTTTTAACACAAAACCCATTGATGACGATGGGCACTGGGGATTCTTATTAATTCATTCACAATTGCCACAATGATTCAACCCTGATCACTTATTTATTCACGCTACTTTTTGCAGATGTGCCAAAGTTGTGGATTAATATAGTGATGAGGCAATCCGGGTATCATATGATACTTTAATGGTTTAACATAAGCTGCCATTATTGGGTCAGCGGAAAAGCGGAAAAGCCGAGGAGAGCGGTGGCAAGTGCAATGTAATCCATCGATTGCCTGAGCGCCTGCAACAACCCGTACGTAGGACACGAACACAAGTGCACTAGACTGGGTTTTCGCCCAGGATTATAATCTCCAGATTATGCAAATTAGCTGCCATGAGTGGGTAATAGGAGGCAGCAAACAAACAAGATATTTACAAGTATTTCATTGTGGCCCACGACTCTGAAGAGTGGCTGCGTCTTGAGCCCCTCAAGAGTGCTATTTTTTATAGAGCCCGCATATGTTCCCGAAACAAAAATCCACAGCACATAAAGATTACGAATTGAATGTAAATTAATTTGTTGCCCGAACTGTTTTTTTAATGGGACTCTCTGTGCGGCAAAAGATGTGAGAGATGGAGAGATGACGAGATGCAGTCGATTTTTACCTGGAAACTGGACAGATCCGCCGGCGATAAGGAGCAGCAGCCAGAGATGCCTCATTTTTGTCGCTTATTTATGATTGAGAAGTATGCAAATCCCCTGCTCGAAATCCTTTTCGCTTTCCTGTTTTCGCGTTCGCTTATGGCCAACTTCGAGGATAAACGGCTGCCGAGACACTGAATTTTGTTTTTGTCGCTAAGGTTTTTTCGTGAGTTGTTTTTTATGTTTTGTTTTTTTGCGGGCTTTGCGTGGGCTGTGTCGTTTTCGATTCTGTTGTTCGTCGAGGACTGTCGGAGGGAAATAAGAACGGCGATTGCCAACGCCGACGGAGGATATCCAGGCACAGTGCACTATGGGGAATTTTGCCATTTTCATGGTATTAATTAATAACTTTTAAACTAAG
>JAEIIJ010019988.1:0-26723 GCA_018904815.1 Drosophila ogumai | reverse complement strand
TTGTTTTTCGAACATGCCGCGAGGAATCGGACCGGCCAGGAATTTTGGAACTGAAGGGTACTTCTATTCTGGCAATTTTCATTATTTTTTTGCAGTTGAGTTCTACAAAGCCGAAGTGCCAAAATTGAATGTTCCCCTTCTTCGGCTTAAGATGCCATTTGGAGTAGATCCCGAACGTGTACTTGTATTCAGTAGTGACCAGGACCAGCCGCTTAATCTTAAGACATCTGTGAACCATCCAGCAGTTGAGAACGGATTTCTAAACGGGGAAAAGCTGACCCAGCTTTTTATCTGGGATTTAAATAGAGTGATCGACGGAATTTCAAAGATCACTTGCAGCAGTGGAAAAATCTACAAGCTCTTCCTGATCAATGAGATTTTGTATGGCGCATTGTTTATAACTATAGCAGCAATGGAAAAAGACTCAGAGGTCGATCCTTCATTTTCTTTTGAATTTATGCTTTCATTTAATTTTACAAACAGACCATTCCACTACTTATTATTTTCAAATTTCTTCCGCCAAGTCGAAGAAGCCGCTAGAGGATCATTCTTTAAGAATGATGCAAAAAGGCAGCAGTATCTTAAAATATTGCTGCAAACTCTTGTAAATCAATATACAAAGATATCACCATACGGTTTGCTTAAGATATATAATTCCATGAAAATAGAATCTGAAATTGGATCCCAATTGCTTGAGGTAAGTTAACTAAAATGTGGCCTTTTCTTTTTAATTTTCATAGTACTTTCAGGCTATGCCACTTTGCATTCCGCATCTACAAAACCCCGGACCCTTTATAAGTGCTTACGGCAAGTTGTTGCAGTTGAAGCAATCGAACTCTGTGCAACTATCGGAGCTCAAGGAAGTTTTTGGGATAAAATAATGTCCCGATTGGTATTTGATAAGGATTTTTGTATAACATAAGTCGCTATATAACCACATCGAAACATGCATTCTTGATTCTTGTATTACACAAATATCAACAGATTATCAAACATTTTGAATAAAGCATTGCGTTTACTTTGACTGGCAGTTTACCCAATTAATATTAAATATTTTAATTAAATTAAATTAAAATAAGGAGTAATCACAGTAGTTTTTCTTAACAGTCACCAAGTCTTAACTTTTGAACTCAAACCGGAAAATATACCAAACCCCGTTGAGCAGTGCTGGAAATCTCCAAAACGCTATCAAAAGTCGATAGGCAGGCGAGGAAAATAACGATACAGAACGGAACGGAACGGAACCACCCCCATCCGAGCCCACCCCCAGTCCGCGCCAGCAAGTGGCGAAAAATAAGCAGCAGCTGAAAACTGGAACGAAGAAGGCAGGAAATATGCTCAAGTCGGAGGTGCAGCACCAGTTCTGGATCACCAAGAAGGTCGTGCAGCGCAAGCTGGGGACGAAGGAGGACAAGCATGTGATCTCCTCGGACGCCGAGCTGGACGCCAAGATCGAGGTGTTCAAATCGATATCGGACACCAGCCTGAATCTGTGCAAAATCATCGACCAGTACCAGGAGCGCCTGTGCATCCTGTCGCAGGAGGAGTGCGTCTTCGGACGCTTCCTCAAGGAGGCGGGAAAACGTAGCAGGACGACGGGCGGCAGCATTGCGCACACGGCCAAAGCGGTGTCCTTCGCCGGCCAGCAGAGGATGTGCGTCCGTGTGCCGCTGCTGCGTCTGCAGCACGAGGTGGACGTGTTCCGCTGTCGCGCCGTCAAAGACACGGAGCAGACGCTGCAGTTGATGGAAAAGGAACGCACCGAATACCGGGCGGCCCTTTCCTGGATGAAGTCCGCTAGCCAGGAGCTGGATCCGGACACGGGCAAGGGCCTGGATAAGTTTCGCACGGCACAGACGCATGTCCGTGTGGCCAAGCATAACTTTGATGGCTACTCCCTAGACTCTATTCAAAAGGTGAGACTAATAATCCTCTCTTTCGTAACCCTTAAGTAACCCTGATTTTCACATTCCGGCAGATTGATCTACTGGCCGCCGCTCGCTGCAACATGTATTCCCACGCTTTGGTGGCCTACGTGGCTGAGCTGAAGAGCTTTGCCCAGAAGGCCGCCTCCACATTCCAGACCATATCCAAGGCCTTGATTTTGAAACCGAAATACGACTTTTGTGTGCTGAAGGAGCTCTCCCAGAATGAAGGTGCAGCCAGTGACGAAGTGCCGCCGCCCATCGAGGCTGTGGACAAGGATCAATCCTTGTTCTTTGCTGTAAGTGGAATCTTCGTTTTCCCTTCGTAACATGATATAAATGTACAATTTTCAGAACGAGTACCAGGACAGGCAGCCCAAGGAGGAGACCCAGTTAAATTCGATGGATTCCCGTGAGGAGAAACCAAGCGAACCTGACACTGCCTGCGGCGACAATGAATCCTTGCTGATTGAGCTCTCCAAGCTTCAGCTGGAGGACAGTCCGCTGCTCGATGCCTCACTGGAGGAGGACGAGCCAGCCCAAAACCCGAGCACCAGCAACAACAAGTTCTGGGCCCGCATGTTCCACCAGCAGAGTCAACCGCTGCCGTTGCCCAGCAGCACGGCCATGCCCAGTGCAGGAGGAGCAGCCTCTGCTGCTATACCGAGCAAAGCTCAGGCCGCCAACAACCCCTGGCTGGACCTGTTCGCTGACCTAGATCCCCTTGCCAATCCCCAAGCCTTCGATCTGAAAATGAGCGGCGGACGCAGCGTGGCCGAGCAGACATAAGATGGAATACCCTCCAGCTCCTCCTCCTTTACGGATTATATGTACTTATATCTTGGAAGCTAGTCAGAAATGGAAAAACTTTGGATGTAACTTTTCGCTAAACGTTCAAAAACTTTTTATGTTTTATTTAAATAAAATTTATATGGGACACAGCAGCTAGTAGAGGATGATGGAGGAGGACGAATGGCAGCGGGGGACTGGAACGGGATAGGGGCCGCGGAGGCCCCACTCATTTGACCGCCGCCTGCGCCTCCTTCTTGGAGTTGACCAGCTCGACTAGCTCCTTGACGCGCCGCAAACAATCCTTTTTACTGCGATTCGGTATGCACGAAGCAATGCGATCCCAGCGATCGGGCGTTGTCGTCGGATAGGTTTTGATGGCCTGCTCCAGTAGGGCCTGCTCCTCCTTGGTCCACGTTTTGGAGCCACCACCGCCTCCGCCGCCAGTCGTTCCATTAGTAGTGGGCTGCGCTGCACCCGCTGGCGTAGCTGCTGCCGCCGAGGGAAGAGGGGCCGTTCCATTCTGTTTAACCGGCTGATTGTTGTTCACCTTATGATCTACTCCGTTCTGCTTGAGGTTCTCCTTGCTGGCCTGGGCAGGAGTTTCCTCGCCCAGGGTTATGTCGTTCGAGGTCTGCACTTCCTTCTTGGACTTTTCGAAGCTGGCGAAGGCCGCATCGTTGGCTTGGGTCTTCAGGCTGCTCTTCGAGTGGTCGCTGTTCTGGAGTGCCTTGGCCTTGTTCAGCACGTCCCTCGCGTTGACCAGGACACTGCTACCGCCGTTGCCGGCGGGACTGTGCTGGTTGATGAACGTGGCTATGACATCCCAGCGCTGAGCGGTACCCGCGGGGAACAGATTGACTGCCTTGATGAGCAGCTGCACGTTCTCATTGCTCCAGAGTTCGCCCTTCTTCACCTCCTTGACGCCCCCCTTGGGCGCACTGGCCGTGGCTAGCTTCTTGGCCTGGGTCTGGTTGATCTCCTCCAGCTCGGCGGCTATCTTTTGCTCGGCCGTTTGCAGGGCGGCCACAAAGGACTCGCGGCCCTTTGTCTCCATGGCTTTGTTCAATGTCTGCAGCTCGGCCAGGCTGAAGGTCTCGCAGATCTTCTCGGTGCCCTCCATGTGCTTCAGCTGATCCTTGTCGTTCTTGGCATAGTACTTGCAGTCCTTGACCTTGTCGCGCAGCGTCTTGCGCTCCTTCTTGAGCAGCTTCTTCTGCTGCTCGCGTTCAATGCGGATCAGCTCAATGCGCTTCTGTTCCGCCTTCTCGGCCCGCTCCTTGGCCAGCGCAGCTTCCCGAATCGCGCGATCCTGCTCTGCCTTTTGGGCCTGGGCGGCGTCCATCTTGGCCCGCTTGGCCGCAGCCTTGCGATCCTTCTCCTCCTGCTTGAAACGTGCGATGCGCTTGTCGTTGTTATAGGCCAAATCGACCAGCGACCGGATGCGCGCCATCTCCTCCTTCTTGCGCTTGATCCGCGCCGCCTTGTTCTCCTTCTCAATCCAGCGCCGCTCGTCTCTGTCCTGACCCTTCTCCTTGTCCTCCTCATCCAAATAGCTGAACTCGCGCCAGGACTTGAAGTCATACCAGAAGTTGTAGAATCGCTCCACCTCCTCGCGCTTGGCGTCAACCTCGCCAAAGGCGGGCACTGGCGCCTTTGCCTCGCTCCAGCGTCCGTTCAGTGTGAAGAATTTGTTGAATACGCCAAAGTAATCTGCATCGATGTCGGTCTGTGAGGGCAGCGAGTCGTCAAACTCGGGATCTACGGAGTCAAAGCTGCGACGCGGCTTGGAAGTGCCTGGAAATTATGAGTGGGTTTGGTTACTGAGAGGATTTTGGGTTTGCAGAAAACGTTTTACAGATAAAAAATATAAACAAGTTTGTTAAAAAGCAAGTTGAGTTAACGTTTTTAAGTTAAGAAACATTTAAAACATTTCACACACTTTAAGCCAAATATATAAAATTTACAAAAACAGTTGAATCTACTAAAGTTTTTTTTTAATATGTGAAAGTTAATTTTATACCTAAAACAAGCCCTATAGACAAACATCTCTCCTGTGATGATCAGAAAAATATATGAATTATAAATATTAATTTTATACAAAGCAATTCTATGTTCCATTGTGGAGCTTGGGCGCCGCGTGATTGTGATATGTATTTCTTTAGATTCTACTCGAATTTTATAAATTAAATAGATTTCTAAATATGTCATTATATAATAAGAATAAAATTAAGCTGAAAATATAAATTCTAAAACGAATTTTCTCCTATTTTTACAGGCTAGACAACTCGAAAAAATGCTTCTGACGAATTTCAGACCGAATCATAGATTCTATAACCATTAGGATAGTCAGAACGGAATAAAGAACCCACCAAGTATCTCGTAGGCTTTGGTTATGCATGTGAAGTAGTCATCGTCCTGGATCACCTCCTCGCCCTTGGCTTTTCGCTTGTCAGGATGATGCAGCAGGACCATGCGGCGGTATGCCCGTCGAATATCATCTTCGGTGGCCTCGAACCTGACGGCGAGACACGAATCGTTATGGCGTTAACTGTGCCCATAGAATACAGTTAGTCACACGTGCGCACCTGATTTTTCCGAGACCGAGAATGCTGTAATGGTCCTGGTCCTTCCACTCCTTGGGATCCAGCGACTTGAGGTAGCTAATTTCCACCTCTTCTCCGACGCCCTCTAGCTTCTCGTCGCTATCGCTCCGCTCCACGCCGCCGGGCGCGAGATGTTGGCGCCGCTGCGAAAAATATGCGAAGCCAACGCGCTCGACACGCCGCAGGGCGACCTTGAGGGGCAGCTGCACCTCCACCGTCGTCGTTCCTGGTCCGCTCGTCATCTGTAGTGATTCTGTTGTCTGCGGCTGGCTGTTGGCACTCGCGGCCACTCTGGTATACACGGAATTTTGCGAGCGAAGCGTCAAAATCGGCCGAATTAATATTCACACTTTTCCGCAGCACATGTGTTTGGAGCGAAATATTTTATATTTTAGTCTGGTAACACTGATATTTGACGGAAATTTTGGTAAAATTTTATACCTAAGTCTGGTAATACTGATATTTGACGTTCGCTGTGTATCGATAACAACCCATCACTCCGATTGTATGTGGGCACACTATTCTTGAGCGCGAAAATTTGATTTTTGTCGTTAAAAAGTTCTGAAAACATGTATTCCTATTAAAAAACCAAGACTTCCTTTGATCTGTTTAATTTATCACATTTATTTTTTTAACTCTTTAATTACAATTTATGTGCATACATTTGGTAGGCTATAACCGGCTTAAGGGCTAATCATAGTAATTTTAAATCATTTAATTTCCATACTAAATTTCGCATTTTAGCAACACACGTCCGACATAAATTCTTGTAAAATATTTTACACTTTTAGTTGTGCTTAGACTATTTACACATATGCATTTTGTAATAGGAAAAAAGATTTGTACAACGAATATTTGATTAGTGGATTTGTAAATTGACTACTAAAGCTAGGGGATTACGCTAGAATTGGTAAATGTTTTGGTAGAATTGAACAGCGTTAGTAGGTTCATTGGCATTTCGTTCGGTTGGGCTTTTGCGTGGGAAGATCGAAATTTCTTACTCTAAACACATTTGAAACACACACACCTTAAGTTTGACGACTAGAATTGTGCTGAGATAACGCGAGAAATACATTTATTTGATCTACAAGTTCAAGGTTTGTGTTTTTAAAAACTCTACTAAGTAGCTTCAGTGCCGATCTCCACTAATTAACCTTAGGGGTAACCCAAAAACAGGTAAGAAACTGCAGGCATGGCTGTATTGTTGCTGTTAAGCATTTCGTGTTGCATAAAATCGTTCCAAAAATAAATTCTTCAGACCACTTATCCGCTTGAGATCGACTTAGACCCAGTGAGTGCGCGTCGTTGGCTATAACGCATCGTTGTGGCTCTTCGATATGGTCGTCTCGATCTGATCGATCCGGCGAAACGATGGCATGTAGCTGGAACTGGCCTGGGTGACAATCGAATTGTTGGAGGAACTCTGAAAGTATAACATCTGAACTTTCTAAATGTGTTTAAAAAGTAAATGGGGGTTTTATTAAAATAAAGCGATTTCAGGAAGATATGGCTTAGTCTTTTAATGTTATACTTCATTTGATCGTGACCTTTTTTAAACGTAGTACCACAAATATATCAAGAAAAGAGACTGCTAAAGCAACTGACTTCTGATAAATTGGTAAAATTTAATATACATTAAATATTATATACCTTTTTCTGACGATAGGAACGTCCACGTACACGGGTCGTATTCCGCCGAACAGGATTCACCGTGGTGGATTTCTGCGAGAGCCGGACCGAGCTGAAGGTGCTTCCCCTGTGGCCACGACGGATTTGCGGCGATGGAGTACCCGTGGCTACAAATAAAAATATTTGCATTTAGTTCACTGATAGTGATATGATCTCGTGGGAAACTCACGGGTGCCGGCGATGGCCGTGCTGCGCTTGCTGGCCTGCAGCATCCCGAAAACCACGGCACTGAAGGATCCGTGGTGGGAGGTCTGCCGCTGGAGGTTCGGTGTTTGGGCTAAGGGGATTCCCGCTGGCAGTCGGACCGGCGAGATCAGCTGGCTCTCCGTAATGCCCTTGGGATGCACATAGAAGGTGGTCATCATGCCCTTTCCTTTCACATTGATTTCGCCACGTTTCTTGAGAATTAAGCAAAGTGTCAACAATTAATAAGTTAAAATTAAAAAAAAAATAAATATAGGTTTTAAATTATTACGCGACATATTTATTAATTTATACCCACCACACAAGTATATCCCCGGGAGCAGAGCAACTCAGCCGTATTTTCTGGCACCTGGACGCGCCAGTTCTCCCCCGTGGAATCCATTCTGGAGGCCACATTGACCGTGTTTCCCCAGATGTCGTAGACGGGCTTCCTGGCGCCGATCACACCGCTGACCAAGGGACCACTGCAGATGCCCACGCGCAACTGGAAGTTGTTGAAGGCATCCCCGTTGATCTCCTCCAGCTTCTGCTTCATGGCGAAGGCGAACTCGACCAGGTCGCAGACGCTGTCCTCCGAGGTCTCGCCTCGAAGCCGCAGATGCTCGTGGTTTAATCCGGCGGCTGCCATGTAGGTGGCACCCACGGTTTTGATTTTCTCCACCGATGCGAAGCGCGGCTCCTCCAGCAATTCATCAAAGTCGCCTGGCAATGTGATGTGTGCGCGGCACCATTAGACAGATGGAATCGCAGGGGCAATGGTATAACGTGTGATTGATTAACTCACAGATAATCTCGTTCAGGATACGGATGCAGGCCTTGCCGTTGTCGATGTCCTCCGAGTAGAAGTCCTGGAAGTTGGGAATGGAGGCGAACATCACCCCGCACAGATTGTGCATCTTGGAGTAGAGCTCGTCCGTGTGCTCGTCGGACAGGTAATAGGCGGCCACGTGGTCCGGCAGGATGTTCTGCAATCGACGGGGTAATTAATGGCAAATAATTATAAGGAAAACGGCAAAGGCACACAGCGAAATATTTTGGATGGTTATTACTTTGCATATTGTTACCATATTTGAAAACAAAATATTTCAAAATGTATTTTGATCTTAGAAAACTTTTAAGGAACGTAACTATTTTGGTTTATCTTAAACAAAAGTTATTTAATAAATTTGCACAGATTTCTCACAGTGTAGCAGGGCGAATCTGTTACCTTAATTAATGTGTCATTAAGCGCCCGATTGGATTTCATGTTGGTCAGTTCACGCTCGGCCTGTTCCTTCCATATGAAGTCCAGACGGGAGGTCACCTGGGGGAATCGAGAAGAGTAATGAACCTGGAGGTCAGAGAGCAGGCCCCCTTCCCATTTGTCACCTACCTCCACCAGTCTCGCATGGTAGCAGACCATGACCAGGAACGATATGAGCAGTATTAGCATTTGGACGCCCAGGGGCATGCCCAGTCTGGAGAGATCGCCCAGACTGAAGCTTTCGCCGGAGCTGAACTTGAACATGATCAGGGTCGTGTAGAAGCCCACCATTCCCAGGGCCATCAGGGCCTTCACCAGGTAGTAGAGCTTTAAAGCGGTGGCCAGGGAGACCAGGCAAAGCACCCAGGTGAACACCAGGTACTCCGGGTGGGCACACTCCCCCTCGAGATCCACGGTGGTTCGCATTCCCAACGAGTCTGCGTAGGTGAAGTTGCTCAAGGACACGCTGTGGCCGTTATTGGTGAGTGTGTAGGGACGATGGGACTGTTCGAAGTGCTCCAAAGGCGGCGTCAGATTCAGGCTAAGGGCATTGGCCAGAGTGCTCCTCACCAGCTCGTCGGCAGGAGCACCGGTTATGTCCACCAGGGAGGTGGGGCCACCATTACCCATCACTCCGCCACTGGTCGGAGTGCTAATTGTGATATTATGATGGATGGTGGCCGAGAGATACACATTCAGCTTGTACTCCTTCTCCGCCAGGGAGGCGTTGCTGTACAGCGAAGTCATCCGGAGGAAGCGCGAGTGCTCGTCGACGGTGCCAATGTAGGTGGAGGAGGGACACAGGACCAGGCCGATGGCACTCAGCATGCACATGGACACGATGACCCCGCAGATGAAGAGCGTGCGACGCTGCCGCTGATGCACCAACTTGGCCGAGTTCGTCTTCAGGCAGCGGGGTAGACCTGTCCGGGAAAATAGTTATTACTCATGGAATGTGGGCCTTGGGATAAGGAAAATCAGTTTATTATATAAGGAGACTGCTGGAGCCCTTTTTGGAGCACTTTTGCATCCTCCTTGGACACTATTACCCACCTGGGAACTCCTCGGCCATGACGAGGACGCAGCAGAAGGTGAGGACCACTGTGCCCACCGAGAGGCAAATAATGAGACGCGTGCAGCGCGGAATGATGATGACCTGGCACAGCACCATAAATATCCAAATGACAAACACACACAGCATGTTGGATCTGCGAGGAGGAGACGAAGGACAGAAGCCGAGGCAGGAGGCAAAAATCAATTAGTGACAGTTCATTAATTAAGAGAGTCCCGCCTTTTGTTTGCTTTCCATTAGCCAACGCTGGCATACGCACCGGAACATATCCTCGCGCAACTGGCAGAACTTCTGCTCCTGGCTCTTGTCCTTGAACTTCAGCGTCCAGGGGTTGAGGTACTCCCGCCGGATTTCCTTGTTCGAGTTGATTTGGATGTTCTGCTCGATGAACTCGTCGATCTGAGTGGTGGGAGTGGAATTAGTTAGATCGCAGGCAGGCTGCATGGGGTGGGGAACATTACGTTTACCTCCTCATCCAGAACGGCCACGGACACGCGATGATCCTCCTTGGTGTCCACGAGAATGGAGTCGGCTCGGTTGAGTCCTTCCTCGGGGCTGTTCAACTGAAATATTCAAGGACTGAGCGTCAAGTCTGTTCCAAGTCTTAATGCTAAGCTAGAACTTGTTGGAAAATATCTTAAAATCCAATAGTTTATATGACCTACATTCTTGAATGGAATCTCTGGTATCCAGTCCGTGGTGGACTCATCCTCAATGATCAGGCCCTTGCTGTCGATGGCCTCCGATAGGTTTTGGATGCTGGAAGCTCCGTTTCTAGGCCGCAGTTGTTGCTCCAGCGGGGCCGACATCATGGCCGTAGGCGAGGACACTGTGGACAGTCCAGCCGGGCCTGTTCCAGTGCCACCGGCGGCACCGGCTCCTCCGATCCCGCCGCAGCCATTCCTCAGGCGGCGACTGTCCATGGCCACGCCCTCGACGACATTGGGCAGCGAGTTGAGCGATATGTTCTTCTTTTGCTGCTGCTGCAGGAGCTGCGCCGGCTGCTGGGCGGGCACAGCAATGGTGGCCGCGTACTCCAAGCTGCGCCCGTCTATGCTGGCTCCGTCGCCGCCCGTTGTGGTGACGCCGCCTATGCTGCCGCTTCCACTGGCCGATATTGACTTGGGCAGGGCGGCGGTGGGCGTGGCCGCGGCGGAGACGGCTGCGGTGGCCACACTACCGGCCAGGTGGGCGCTGCTGCGCGTGCCAAAGCGACGCTTGGGCCTGTGGTTGGGTTAAAGCGATTAACGGGTTAACAATTGTGGACTTGCCAGTTGTCAGCACTGAGAGAAATTTGTTTAAATTAAAGCTTACTGGTAAGAAATCATGTCGGAATACAAGGAGGGTTATTTAATTTATATCCACAATAAACGATTTTTCAAGCCAATAAAAACTTTGATAAATTTAAGTAATAATTCCAAATGGATGGCCTAAACTCAGTGTACTTTCCACTTACCTCAATGGTTCCGTACGCTTGATGAGAAAGGTCTTGACGTTCAGCATTTTGAGGTGATTGTCTCGACTGCCGCCATTTCCCGGCTCCACCTCGTAGGCGTCGTTGAGGCACTTGAGCGTCGCCTCCGAAATGTGGACTCTCCTGCGGATTGGAGAGCGGTGAGGAGTATTAGCGAGGTGAGGAGTATTGGCCATAGACATTGGCCAGGCCCGGGCCAGGAGTTCCGAAATGTAGTTGGCGAAAATTAAATTCAAATATTTGCATACGTTTTCTATGAATGTGCGTGGTGATTTTCCTAAAACCATCGCAGCAACCTCCACAGTTTTCCGTTTCCCAATGATTTCCCCATTTGCCCGCCCATCTCTTTGTGTTTTTGTGGGCGTGGCCCGAATGGGCGTTGGGCCCTTCATAATTGGGTCTCCACCGGGGAACTGCTCCTTGGTGTTCCAAAATGTTTCTGCTTGTGCTCGTGCTGCCGCCCAGGCCACAATTACATCAAAGCATTTTGCATTAAATTGAGCTTTTCATTTCTGGGGCTTTTCATTTTGTTTCGGGTTCTGCGGTCGCTCGGATTTTCTCCATTTCCTTGCCTTGCCGTTTCTTTCTATTATTTGGTTTCTTGTGTCTAAACACGCCAAGCTAGCAAAATTGCCAAGCAATTGTTGTGCGCGCTGGTCGGGAGCCAGGCCCCAGGACCTTGGCACTGGATCAGGAGCAGGAGCACGAGCGGGAGCAGTAGCGGGAGCTGCAGCCACAGGACCCGCAAATTGGCCAATTAAAACTGTGGCCTGCCTGGGATTTGCCACCAAAATCAAAGTTATCCAGCTTACGGATAGTTTTACATTTTAATTTAAGATAGAACGAGGTGTGGCCTAGCTTACACTGAGAAAAAAAAAAACAAGTTCTATAAGGGTATTGTAAGAAATCCAAATAAATGTTTGTATAAAAATAGCAAAAGAATTTCCAGAATTTTTATAAACATTTTTAAAATATTTTTATAGTTTTCAAAAACGAACTAGCAATACATTTCCCCCTATTTCTTCCACATATGTATACTTGCAGAAGAATTTCAAAAATACGAACGAAATATTATTTTTGAGTATATTAACTAATCTTATGTTAAATTAATTAAGTAAATCTTGCGGTTGCTGGGTAGAAAATTCAATTATGACGCTCTTTGGCCTTCACATCCTTTGCATGATTATAATCAGCCTCCATGTGCATGCGGATTTCCCTTTCTAATGACTAATGCGCCGGCTTATTAGGGAAATAATCTTGTTGGCATTTAGGCCACTTTCACTTCCCCGCCTCCCTTCCGATTTGACAACTCATTCCGGATGCAAACGCACACACAGCAGCTGGCTTTGGTTCTCGGACGTGACTGTTTTACTTACCCGGGAATGCCGCCGGATTCCATGTGATTTGCAATGATAACATCGTTGGACCAGACGTCGAAATGCCACTTCTTGTTGCCCAGGACTCCGCACATCACCGATCCGCTGTGGATGCCGATGCGCATGTTGAGGTCCACCTGCAATGGTAATGAGAAATCGTGACAAAGAGCGGTAAATAAACTGATAATACACATACGTAAGCCAACTAAACACTAAAAGAATTCTGGGAATATTCCTATTACTTAAATAATATTAAAATGCATTAAATTATTTCAATTACTTAAGAATCACCATAACGTTTCCCTTTAATATGCACAGTTCTTGGCACCTCACCTGGGAAAAGTTCAAAAGCACAGACCGGAAAATGTCCGCTGTCAGTCAGTTGGGAGTCAGTCAATAGTCGAAATGCCGCAGCAATTAAGTCGCCGGCCCAATTATGCGACTGCAGGCCGCATAAATTCCGGTAAACGAATATGGGATTCCCCGGTTTCTGCGGCAAGCTTCTGCCCCTGCCTTGCCCTGCTCCCTGAATAAAAAATCAATTAAATTCCAGCGGCACTTTGTCGTATGAAAATTTAACTCTGGCCGCTGCTTTTCGGCGACTGTTGCCGTTGCCTTTTGCTCTGTTGAGATTTGCATACAAATGAATTGTCAACACGTCCACTGCCTCTACAGCTACCACTATATATACATATCTGCGGGATTCCACTGGTCAGAGTTACGGCACAGGGCATTGTGCAATGAAAATTCAACAAAAACGAAAGCCTCCTTCCAAATAAACGAATGCAAAGCAGCCGAATTCAGAAAAATGGGTTTTAAATTTTTCAAATGTCCTTCACTTGCAGGAAAGTGAGAAAAGGCCTCAACAGATGTCAGTGGGGCTTAGTGGCGGCGCTTGAAATATGCAACATTTTAAATGCAGCTCATTGAGCACGGCTATTTGCTCATGATTCCCCATTCACGATTTTATTGGATTTTTTTTTACTCTAAAACAATAGCTTCTTGTTAGCCTTTTTTAACGCTTAGGTATTAAGGATTTTTTTAATTTTTCTTCCTTATTTATATTTCACATTTAGAATATATTTAACTGATGCCCTGATATTTCCTACATTTTGAGTTTAGTTTCACTGATCATTGTATCAATTTAAAGGAAATATCAGAGAGGCATTAAATTATTCAGCTTTAAGGGACAGTGAGGACAGCCCGTTCGCTTGGCGTAAAAATTTAAATAAACGGTTGAGGGCCACACTTCATGTTACGTGTGTTTTCGATTCGATTTCACTTACGTGCGTGTGCAGGCGCACATCCTTAATGGCCTTTATCATGTGGAGGCCAGTTTCCACGCTGCAGACGGCGTGATCCGGCCGGGTCTTCCAGTTGTCGCTCTCGAACTGCGACACGCAATAGTAGCAGTCGCCCAGCAGCTTCACGCGCAGACAGTGGTTGTCCTGGGGGGAGAGCGGGTTGGGAAAGTGTTCAATAAAGCATTTTTATTATTGTTAGCTGTGCAGCAGGAGCATGAGAAATATTTTACAAGTGCAAGAATGCGCTTTATTTAACCCACGAAAGCCCCCCAACTTACCTCCGCAATGCGATCGAAGCGGGCGAACAGGTCGTTCAGGATTTTCACCAGCTGCTGGGCCGAAGTCTTGCTGGCCAACTCGGTGAAGCCCTAAAAGAGGCAAAAGGTGTTCCAGTTCACACCATAAACTTTTGGAGGAGCTGCCTGCTCCGGTGGCTCCGCTTACCTTGATGTCGGCGAACAGGATGCTCACGTTATCCATGGGATAAACGTACAATTTGTTGAACTGCGTCTCCACCGTGGGATCCGTGCCCTTGTACATTTCGCTGCGTATTTGATTGTTCACGATGTTCGGAAGGACTGCAGGGCGAAAAGGAGCGGAATGCCGCGGAGTGGGGTTTAGCAACAGCAACAACAACTTGAACACGAGCCAGGCGCAATAAATTCGCTCAAGAAGGCCAAAGGAGCGAACCTTCCAGGACCTGCAGTTGTCAGGCAACGCGAAATTACCGAGAAGGCTCTCTTAAGGTCCTGCCGTTGCCCTTCTACGGTTCTGCCTGGATAAGGCGGAGGTGGCTCCGTCTACCTGGCATTTATGATGAAAAATGCCACTCAGAAGGCCCAGTCTAACAACTTATTAAAAGCTGGAATTTTCGCATTTGTAGTTCCTACTAGTTAAGCACACACTAATAAAGCCTCGAGTGGAGTTCTGTTACAATCGACAAGGAACTTTCTTGACAAATAAATGGGTCTAAGCAACAGGTTCCCAGCCAAACTGGCAATCATTACATATATTCTAAAGTATTCAAATTAAAGGGAAATTTGATGCCTTTTCGGGCTCAAACAGCTTCACTCACTCGAATCTAGCAGCTTCTGCGTGCGCTGCAGCTCCTTCTCCGACTCCTTCTTGTGCTCCATGGCCTTGTGGGTCTCGATGAAGGCCAGTCTCTGGCCGCGATCCGTGAGATACTTCGTGTACATACCGGCCACGTTGATGGCCGTGTAGAGAATGAAGTTGGCGAAGATCTGGAACAGCACACAGTCGGCATTCACGGTGGCCTGCGGATAACAAATCCCTGGAAGTCAAAACGGGACTACCTACACGACAACAACAATTATAATACCTCGCCGTGCTGCAGCTTGATGATGGTAATTACGGCCAGGTGACAGCTGGCCGTGATGGTCCCGCCCACGACGCACCATTTGAGGGGCAAGGGCAGCATCGCATACGGAACGAAGATGACGAACAGGATGTACCACACCAGGTACTCGCGATCGGCGAAGCCAACGCCCTTGCCAACGAATCCTGTGCCGCGCAGGAGAGAGAGGGGGAGAGAGGAGGTTAGGCTTCGATTTACGACTGGGCCCGAAAAAGGATTAGCCATTTTGATGCTCCGTGCAGGTGACGCTTGATTTATGACCGCACTCACCCTGGATGTTGAACAGCACCCATGTGCAGACCGCGGCCCAGTGCAAATAGTTGTTGGCGAAGCACCGCCAGTAGCCCAGGAAGCAGATGGCCATGTTGGCAATCCCGCAGCAAACGGACCACGTGATGGCCGTCGCCATGCTCTGCAAATTCAGTGCCGAAACATTTGGAGTAACATGTTCCCTTAGGAGGAGGAGGAGGAGCATTCCCTTACCGTTGTGTCCTCCGAATCCAGAGGTCCCCGCTTATTGCGTCTCATTATCCAGACGAAAGCCAGGACAATCTTCAGCACAAAGTCCACGACGTTGACGATGATCAAGGACTTCTGGCGCTGTCGGTGCGTGTAGGTCAGGTAGCTGCGCTCCAGGGAACTCTGCTTGAAGGAGTTGGTCAGGGAGGGACACAGGATGCCCTTGACCACGTTGCCGCTCTTGAAGGCCGAATAGGTCTCGTTGTTGAGAGGCCTCTGCGGCTGCCCAGCGATGCTGGCCAGGGAGTTGCCCGACTCCAGGTCGTGCTCTGTACGAGGAAGATAATTTTTAAATTAAAGAGCAGATATAATTATATTTGTAATAGATTTATGGTACTTATAAAGACAATCTTTTCTTCTGATAAAAGTTCAAGTGTCAAAGCCAGGCGGCTTTGTGGAGAAGTGAGAGCCAAGGCAATGACAAGTTCAACGCGGGCTTATCTCCGCCCAAACGATAAAAGCCATAAACGGCTTCCGGGGCCAGAGCTCCCTTGAGTGGCCAGCAACTGGGAGAGTGCTTCCCCCTCCATTTCCGGGATTCCCCGTCGAAAGCCACACCAAATCCCACACAAAACCTCCCGCTTACCGAAATTGCTGTTGCCAAAGATGCTGCAGCTCTCCGTCCGGCGCTTGGGTCCATAGGCTCGCTTTGCCTCTACAATTCGGACGGACTGCACCCGCAGCGGCGTCTGCTTGGTGATGCCGCCACGCAGACCACCGCCGCCTCCTCCTCCGGATGCCATCATGGCCTGCTGCTTCTTGCGCAAATTGGACAGAATTGATGTGGTGGAGGCACGCAGCGATGGCGGCAGGTCGCCTCCGCCTCCAGTGTCCTCCATTTGGGCGCCGTCGCCGGGAAGTCGTGGTATTTTGGACATGTCCGGAGTGGCTAGCGTTGTGGCATTGGCGGCGGCTGTGGCAGCGGCTCCTGCTGCATCCTGCTGTGTTGGTTTTAGCCAGGCTTTAATTAGTCCTAAGTGCGTGGGCACATACTAACTTACCTCGGAGGATGCGCCTGCTGAAGC
Source organism: Drosophila ogumai (assembly GCA_018904815.1). Taxonomy (NCBI): domain Eukaryota; kingdom Metazoa; phylum Arthropoda; class Insecta; order Diptera; family Drosophilidae; genus Drosophila; species Drosophila ogumai. The sequence goes on along the minus strand of JAEIIJ010019988.1, from coordinate 10,119 downwards.
CACCGCTCCTGCTCCGGAAGATGTGGAGGCTGCCCCCGCGACCGTAATCTGCTCATCATCGGTGGTCTGCGCTGCGGGATTACTTAGGCCCAGGCCCCCATTCTCGCCATCATCATCCCCGTCCTCGTCATCATCCCCCTCCAGCTTTAGGTCGTCGATTTGTGCCAAGGCGATGGCGCCCTTGTCTGCCGCCCGCCGCAACACCACCCGGTCATCGGCCCCCGCCTCCACCTCCGCCTTTGCACCAGCTCCAGGACCTCCCCCCAACCCAGTTCCACATCCAAGTGGCGCCTCCTCTTTCGTGTCGCCCGATGCCCCGACGCGCTGCGTGAGTTCCGGGGGAGCGGACTGGGTTACACTGTTGCTCTGCCGGCGCTGCTGCAGGGAGAACGCCGAGGAGGGCGTCGCGCTCAGCTGCCGCATGTGCACCTCGTCTGAGACCAGCTTGTCGTCATCCATGTTGGCCAGCTGCTCCTCCTCCGCAGTCCTGCACATGGACAAAATGTAATGCCAATAATTAGTCACCCTTTTGGAGGGTTTATCTAGGGAATATTTACTCATCGCAAAAGTATAATTTATATTTTTTGATAACAATTTTTGTTAATATGTTTAATCTATATGTATTTATTGTCTTATTTCCCTCAGTGTGGACGCTCCTAAAAAATCTTAGGCCATTTCATTTCAATCTTCACTTTGAACTTCGAATGTCGGCTAATGAAGGCAAATATTCATTGAGGCGGCCTTTAATAGAAAACTGTGTGGCAAGTAAATTAAATTACGGAAAATGGGAAAACATTCTTAAGAAACTCTTGAATACTTTTTTGTGTCTGCAGATTTTTTCATTCAAATTGAAAATAGTGAAAAAATGAATTTATTTGTAGGAGCTGTTTTGATTGGAAGTTGTGTAAATTGTTAATGAATTTGTTGCTCAGCAGGAGGCCACTTTTTTGCCGCTTAGAATTTCCTTGTAAAAATGGATTTCAAAGGTTTGGCTCAAACCACAAGCTTTCAACGAATTTCTGAATGAATTACAGTTTATTATATTATTGCTTCTTGCGGTGTCATTAAAGCGTAAATCGATGTTGAAAATTGCGTAATTAAATTAAACGATTCTTGGCCTTTTCTAATGGAACTTTATAAAGGAGAAAATGGAAAAGGAACGATGGAGTTGCCTAAAAATTAATTGCTGGTTTTTGGCTTGGAAAATGTAGGAAGTGTAAATTAAAACGCAAAACTTACTTCACCCTTTCACAGCATCAAAGAAATTTAAATCATAGAATTTTACGTTTAATGTTTTATGGTATTATTCTATCATTTATGACAACGCCAGCAGATTGAACATTGTAATGGAAAATTGCTTTAATGAAACTGAACGATTTGTGGCATTTGAATAATTCTTTGATTTGAGTAATAATAATTCGAGTTTGAGAGCTTTTAAATTGATTTATTGAGTCCCTAGGCTGCTGAATAATTTCGTGCTTATTCGCTTGTTGTTTTTCTGCTCGATGCTGATGATATCTCAGACCGGAAATGTGTGTTATATGTTACAAATGCTTTGCAGCAGCTTATTTCATGTTGAATTCCCGGTGCCGCAGCGGAAACGCAAAATGGCGCGGCGACAGTGCAAAATGGCGCGTTGATGTCGCTGTCATTATTCAAATTAGCGCTGAGGCACTCACACACACGACTGCACTCACACACGCGCGTCGGCACACACACGCGCTCCCTGGCTAAACATAGCACACTTTTCGGGGCCAAGTAAATTTAAATCTAGCGGAGGAAGGCGACCGAAAAAGCGAAATTTCGATAAGTCGGAGGGTCAACAACAAAGCCGCGTTGGGATATCCGTGGATATATATACCGATATATGTATTGTATGTACGTGCATATGGCATATCGATTATGTGTCATTGCTAGAAACAACAAACATTTTTTTTAATTTTTCAATCGAGTTTGTGGGCTAATATCCATTTTCGGGGGAGTCCTTTGCCGATGATTTGCATTCTGTCTTGTGTGTTCATTAGGAGACTGCTGTATTAGCTATGGCTACTGAATTTTAACTAGTCTTGGTGGGAATATTTATGAATCTATGTGGCACATGACATGTATCAATTATGTCTCTTTGTTATACTTGGCTTTACCATAATTAGTTTTGTTGGTTATTAGGACATAGGACAAGGTTTCAATGATTTGTGTAAATGTTTCCATGGGGTTATTGGTTTTTCCTACATAGAAATTAAATATTTTAAACTTTTATTTATGTGTTGTTTGTTTAACAATATTTGGGATATTTCAACTGCCTTTTATTAAATATTTTCATTCAAATCCTGCTTAGCCTTAACATGTGGAAGTTATTACCGAATTGATGTTAGTGTTATCTCCAAAGAGGTGTATTTTTGGATTGTTTGTGCCAGACAGCGTGGATTATATTTACCATATTTACTGGTCTAATCAATGTGCAACATTATCTCCCCAGTGACTTTTCCGCTCTCTCTCGCTCATCGCAATCTCTCTCATTTCTCTTGGGCCATAAAAAACTCGTTATCTCTCGATGAGTTGGTGGAAAAGAGGAAATAATGCACTATTAACCGAATTCTAAATCTGATTTGCGAATATATATATTGCGCTGTTAAGCAACTCCCCAAGTTTTCAGTTGAAAATTTTCCCCATGCGTAAAAAACAATCAAACATCACTTCGCGGACTGCGAGATCGCAGTTCAAGTGTAATTCCCCAGTTGTAAAGACGAAAAGATTCGCCGATTTTAGCACCTTCGGAGGCGATCTCTACGTAACCAGTTAAGCGCTTCGCATTTAACGTCTCAACAGGTGCCCCGCTTTATTTACGCACCTGTAAGGTTTGGTCCAATACTGTCAGCGGAATCACATGCCCAGAGATCAAGGCGGATTATGCTTCGTTTTCGTCGATTAACACATCGATTGCACTGGCCTTTCCACCTTCCACCCGGAGCCACTGGCGGTGAGTAATCCCCGAAAGAAAATCGGGCTGAACTGAACCGATCCAAATCGGGCGGACTGGAGTTTATCGCCAGCGAGAGTCGAGAGGGTTCGAGATAAACTTCTAATATAATTATCGCGTATATAAATGTGTTGATAATGGCGCAACAATGCTCGTATTCAAAATACAAAATCGATAAATCGAACGAGGGGCGGGGACAGATGGGACAGAAGGTGCCATCATTGCCAGGGGCAAATATGTAAATATGGAATCTATTCTCCAGTGATTCACCGCAGGAACTTTGCACTTTTCACCGCCTTGCCGCCTTCGACTCGGCGTCATGTACTATGCAAATGTTGATCTATACTGCGCGGCTATATGGACATATGTTAGGTGCGACCGACCGACTGCTCAACAGGTTTTATTTATTATTATTATTATTAATTTCGCTGCCGCCCGCGGCTGCTTGCTTAAATATTTTCTGTGTTTCGTTCGCGTCTTTCACATCGGACTGGCGTTTGACAACTGAGCGAGAAAAGTTCGCCATCGCCGGGATATAATATGATACTGTCGAGCTGTATTTTTTTCCGATTTCTGCTTTTTTTTTGTTTAGTTCTCTCCACATTCTCCGCAATGCTCTCTGTCTCTCGCGGTGACGCCAAGTGAAATCAGTTTTGGTCAACAATGTTGCTGATATGGTAATTGACTCGACTTCGGCCGGCAGACAATAATGACAGCGGAAATTATGATGGGTCCCTAAATGATAATCAGCTAAACTGATGGCTATCTCTGGCCAAATTGAAGCAGGATTGGTATGGGTTCTAAGCAACTGTTTATGTCTTCATTGTTGGGAAGATAATATATATTTAAGTATGTACTTTGGATCTTATATATGTGACTTCAAACTTCTTTAAAGACAAAAAACCTTCAGTGCATATAATATAAATGATTTTATTAAGATATAAATTAATAAAAATACTTAGACAAGCTTGCTTGCCTTGGCAGCTCCCTTTGGCATTTTTAATTCTTAAAATATTTCAGCTGACTGGAATTCAAGCTAAATGCCTTGCTTAGCTGGGGGCAAAACAGCAGCCTTAATTAAAGTGTCCCCTTGTTTACTTATATTCGAATATTCAAACATAGGCATCGGCAGATTGGAAATTGGAAAATGGTACTCCAGCTGAGCCTTTGAGGTGCGCTTCTGGGCAGCCATATCTGTTTCAGATATGAAATGTCAGAGGCATGTCTGCAGTGCCGTCTCTTATTTATATAGACAGCCGGTGGGGTTAGTTTCAAGTCGCCAATCAGCCATTCGGGCCACCCACTTGGGCTCGAACGGGATCCAAGGCCGGCAGCCGGTCCTTTTTATGAGCTTTTGTTGCCTTGTTGAATTTATGGCCATAAGAAACTTGTTAAAGCACATTATTGGGTGTGTAACAAGTGAGTGTGGGCTGGAGTCTCTGAGTGTGTGTGTGAGGGCTTGTTTGCTTTTGTGCTGCGACTTTCGAACTCGAGACTGGGAAAGGGGTGGCTTCTGGGTGTTGCCGGGGGTTTTAGCTAAGTAGATTAAAGTCATATTTACACGTCTTCCCTCACATATATGTAGTATGTGTGTGTGCAGATGTCACTGCGGTTGTATTTGAGTTTGTGCTCTGCGTTAAGTGGCAGCAATTAACACTTGACATATTTATGCTTAACCCGAGGGCCGCAACGGGCGGTTTCCATGCATTATTGTCATGCCCCAAGTGCCACCAACAAGAACACTTGAGAAAATATGGCTAAATACTCCATTTAAAGCTGCTTTTGGGATCGTTACATTGAATCATCAATGTAAAATATGAAATATCTTCTGATTATAAAACTACAAAACGAGTATAACAAAAATTTTAAGCTTAAAATTCCGTATTAGGAAGCAAAAAAGCATATATATTAATTATACTCTAAAAATAAATATTCAAATTAATATAAATATTATTGTTTTACTTTTTTCAGTACACCAACAACCACTTGGCAAAGGTTAAGCTATCGATATGACTACAACAAAACCAGCAGTCATGTCTGGCAAGCTGCTAAGTTTATTTATTAAGCGTTTAAGCCCTTCCATTACGGGCGTGGCCATACTGCCATAAGGGGGCGTGGCATCCAGCTGGTGCGAAAGCGTTTTCTACGGTTTCTAGCAATACGTGAGTGTGTGAGAGTCTGGCAAATATTTATAGATAATTAGTGGAAGATTCACCACCGAAGCTTAATCTAAGGGGAATTAAACAACTTGAGGAAATCTGTTAAGTCAGGAGGTTACAAAACTATTTTTTATATAAAGCTTATAAAGGATTCTTAATGATTTTTCATTATTGGAAAGCCTTAAACTGAATATCGTACCATATTAATTTGCATTATTAAGCCAAGCTCAATTAATGATACTAATGGGTCTTTAATATGTCTTTATATCCAAGAGTTTTCTTAACAAGACCTTCCAATTAACCAAGTTTCATATATATAAGCTGGCCTTTAGGCAAATCGATGTTATTACCTTTGCCCTAATAACTGTCTCCCCAAAAGTTTTGTCATAAAATCTATGAAAACAAGCTACGAGCATAATTTCATTGGTAATTAATTTCCGGCACGGGTCAGGAAATGGCAGCCATCAGAATGACAGGCCAAAACAAACGCAGCAGGTGGCCAATTCTCCGCAACGGGAACCAGCCAGTTCGGTTATGGATATGGCCAGTGCCCGTGGCAACTTCATTTGGCTAAGAGTCCTGGCCAGACAGAGACACAACCCCCGCGCTTGTGAGTGTGCTGGATTTGGGTTAATGTCGGACATTGGTCAACATGGGTGTGCAATTGAAGGCGAGCAACAAAGCAGAAAATAGAAAAATTACTCAGCGGCTCGGTTTGGGTCAAAAGGGAAAAAAGGAGTGAAGAGCCCATAAAAAAGGGACAAAAGGCTGGGTAAAGGGAGGGTTTTCCATGACACGGAAAAGTATTTTTGAAAGAGATGAGTAACAGATTTGCATTCATTTTAAAAATGGATTCTAAGAACGGTTTTAAGAAACATTAAAGAAAACCTTCACGCCTTTAAGTTCTTTAAAATATATTTTGATATATTTAATTTATTTAAAATAACTTTAAAATTTAGTTACATTTTTTTCTGTGTGTATTTAGCAGCACATAAAATGTTTTCAAGAACATGTTTTTGGGATCAATCAGAGTTGAACACGAAACATATTCCCGCATTGTGGCTTTCGGAAACCTCAGCTGGAACTTGCTTGCGGTCCTGTGAAATGCCATTATTATTAAATTTCCTCGTGCTCGTCCTTGTTACGCATTATTATGCACAAAATGCGCTTAGCCAGGACTACGGCTTTGATGTCCCTTTGCCCCACTTTGGCTGGCTCAAATCAAAGCGTTTTATTTGACGGCTGCTCCTGATTTGGGTAAACACGTTCTGAATTCTTTTCAAGCGCCAGTCGGGAGCGGGGCGGAGGGAAAGCAATCAGGACAGCTTCTTTGGCAAGAGAAAAAGGCAATAAGCCGTATAAGTGGCCACTTTTTAGGGCAGCAATCAAGTTAGCAAGTATTCGAAAGCCATTAAAATTGACAAATCGCTTGGCCGGCACCGCAGACCACAAATCCTCGGATATGGTCAGAGCACTGTGCATATTGGAAGGACACTCTGAGTTGGCCAACGGAGAAGTCGAAGGGACTCGTAAAAGTCGCCAGGACATGGCTATTTATGTTTATGGCTTACTAATTAGCTTTAGTCGCTGCAGCAAAAGCAAAAGTTTTCTCCCATTAAGAGTCGCGCTATGTGCCTTCCGCTTTTCCAGCTTTCCAGCTTTCCTCCATTTCCCTCCACAACATTTGCTTCTTACTCAGTTTTCTCTTTGCCCCTTCGCCCTCACCAGTACCTGTCACTTGGCCTGGCCCATTGTTGTTTGTCATTAAAATTCACATTTTATGGCAGATTCGGTTGGCTTTTACCTAGTTTTTGCGCTCGTCGTCTGGGCCAGAGGCTTCCCACTTTTCGATTCCGCCGCTTGTTGTTTACTCCGTGTGCAAATTTGCATAGAAAAAGAAATTTGCATAGCATTAAGCAGACGTTTCAAGTTGTCCTGGCATCCGCAAGCTGCCGCTGCCCTCGCCTCGGAATCCTGTTCACCGATATTAAATTTATGGCCAGCGAGTTATGCTCGGAAGGACCTAGTCCTCGTCGCAGTTAAATCCGTTTAATCGCATAACTCTAAGCGCCTGACTTTCGATTTTATTTCGTCATTACTTGCCGCGTGTTATTGGCCAGTCTTCAATTATTCAATGTAATGACTGTGGGGCAGGTCCAACCCTTCTCTCCTTTCGCTTTTTGCACTTAAAGGGGACGGCAAGTTGATTGTCTGTGCGTTATTATGTAATTAAAATTTTATAATTCGTTTTGGTCACGAGCGAGCTGGGCTTGTTTTTTCCCAAAGTGAATTTGCAGAGCGCACGCGGCGTATGCGCAATTTCCCAGGCAGCCTTTAATTGGCCAGGAAATTAAATTGAGGAAAAAGTCATACAATACGATTTCATCTTTCTAAATATGTGTGGGATACCTCGCACTCTCCTGGGCTTCATTTAAAGGTTCTTCGCCCCGAAACGAGTCCATTGAGCCTCGAACTCGAACTCAGACTCAGACGCGTCGTCTGTTGCCATTTATAAAGCATAATTGAAATATGAGATTGACATTGAATACCGGGGGCTTTGTTGCTGTTGTCGCCTATTGTTCCCATAGCTTTCATCGGCTACAATTCCACATTCTATGCGACACACTGTTGTTTGCGGGCGGCCCATTTAATTGATTGTTGTAAATAGAAGTGGATCGAAATTGGCGCCTGGCTCTCCATTAGAAGCCGCCATATATACAGACACTTTGCCGGGGGCAAACTACAGGCAAACTTCTCTAAGCTTAACTTGGCAAACTTGAGGCTCTCAAAATTTAATTGATGGAAAATTTGGAATCTAACTCAGCTAAACTTAAGAGGTATTTACTAGCCCACAGTTTCGTAGATACTTTTCCTTCAAAACTTTCGAGATTTGAGTAGGAAACAGCATCTTAATTTATAAGTTGTAGGGGGACTTTATGATTTTCTTAAATAAAAAGTACAATATAAATGTTTATAAAAGTTAAACATAAAACGCTCAACTTGCTGCATCAAAATCATTGATGGCTTTAAGCGCCCAACATTGTGCGGCACTCTCGACCAAACTGTCAACACACTCACCTGAGGCAAATGCGCTCCTCCTCCTCGAGCTCCACGTCCATTGTACAGGAGGATTCCGTCTATTTCTATCCTCGATTTTCTCCTTTTTTGCCGCTCGCCGGAGCCCGGTGCTTAGTGGTGCTTGGTGCCTGGTGCCTGGTCCTTGGTCCTCGGTCCTTGTCAAGTGAGAGTTTTAACTGCCAGCAGCAGGGGCACTGTGAATCCTTGAGGTTGACAGCAGGTTTTTTCCCGAAGCCGAGGCTTTAAGCCACCTCAAAGTGTTTTAAGCTGTTGTCAATTTGCCTAATGCTGGCATTCAAAAAACGATGCAGGATGTGCCGGCAGCAGAGACGTCCTTTGGTGACGCATCCCGGTGACATGGTGGCACAGGATCCGCCGTGGAATCCGCTTCTGATTCCTTCTCAAAACCTGCAAGCAGATAGGCAACAAATCGCATTTAGCATTCGACGTCTCGGGAATCTCTTAAATTTTCATGGAAAAACCCGCACACACGCCCACCGCCAGTCGCATTTAACAATGGCAGTATATAATTTAATAAATAGTTGCAGTTGACAGATTTCAAGTGGCGGCGGGCGGGGAACACTACTCGTGGGGCAATGGCTCCATAAGGCCGTACGTATACGTTTATATATAGAGATGGTGACAAGTGCAAAAGCGTGCACAATAAGTGGCATAAAAAACAAGGCAAAAGAAACAAGGGAACTATATGGGTATCTGGGTATATTGTTACACTAAAATGTGATTAATAAGGGTTTGAAAATATAATATTTTATATTTTATTTATTAAATTAATAAGTGCTCAATTAACTAGCCAAGAAATTGCCTATTAAAAGATTCTCAAACTAATCATAATCACTTGGTAATTTATACTTTATTTATATTCATACTAAAACATAATTTCTCTTTTAAACTTTTCAGTATAAAATTTAATTTAAACAATATTTCAAATGCAAACACTCATGTTGTTCTGGGAAATGGAACTCCATGATGTCGCCCGAAATGACATTTTGTTACTTAATAAATCAACTTGCCCATAGATTCCTGGCCAAAGTAAACACAAAAATTCCAAATGCCAAAATCCGGACAAACAAAGTGAGCCAAGGAAATGGAAAAATCGGTGCTCGCACAAAAATCTATAGGTTCGAGCATGTTAGTCACTCTTACTTTGCCTGTCGCCTTTTGGGCGTGAGTCTGGAGTGCGCCCGCCTCGGCGCTCCTCCTCATAGGGCAAACACTAGAAATGTCAAATGTTTTGCCTCAGCATGTGCGCCCAGAGAGCTCAGGAAGGAACCGGATGAGGCCAGGATGGGGGCCAGGACAGGAGCAGCAGTCAGGGACATTTGTCGTGTGCCGTTGGCTGTTTTTTATGGCCCGACCATTTCCATTGCCATTGCGAATATCACACAGTAAAAAATGTGATGATCGACGCGATTACTATTTGCAATTGAAAATATATAGTATGTATGCTGGAGTTTGTGTAACTTTATTCGAAGGGATTTATACATCACATCTGTTGTTTATAAAATTAATAGTATTTTGGTTATTTCCTTATTCATAAAACTACTTGTTAATTAAACATTAATACAATTAATTGAGGAAATGTAGCTTGAGCTATTGTGAATGTCCAATATCTTAAGAATACTTTGTCAAAGTTTCAAATTGTTGTGTTATTATATGGTATTTTATTGAATACGCAAACTTTCACCATTTCGCCACAACAAATTTTTGAAAAAATGGTTTTATTTGCACCGAACTAACCATATCCCCTTAAGAGAAATCTTTAGCTTGTCAATTTCGTTATCAGACATGAGTGAGAGGTATATTCTTGAAGCCATCAATTTCACCAAAAAAACAAGAAAGGAAGCTAACTTCGGCACGCTGAAGTTTGTATACCCTTGCAGATAT